>JAVQKC010061821.1:0-20531 GCA_036025475.1 Philypnodon macrostomus
CACACACACATACACGCACACACACTCACACACACGTTCACACACACACGCACACACACTCACACACGTTCACACACACACGCACACACACCCACACATGCACACACATACTCACACACACACATACACGCACACACACTCACACACACGTTCACACACACACGCACACACACGCACACACACCCACACATGCACACACATACTCACACACACACACATGCACACACACTCACACACGCACACACATGCACACGCACACACACACACACTAAGGGCATTGGACACATACTGTGTTGTTATAAATGCGGTTTCTGGTTCAGTTGGAGTTGGCGACAGCGAAGAGCGACATGAACCGTCACCTTCATGAATACATGGAGATGTGTTCAATGAAACGAGGCCTGGACGTTCAGATGGAGACCTGCAAGAGGCTCATCACTCAGACGGGAAACAGGTGAACAAACAAAAACAAACATAAACAATAATAAACAAACATAAACAAACATAAACAAGAACCAAAGAGTTTTGTTATAATAATCCTGTCTAATCCTTCTTCACAGGAAGTCCTCCTCTCTGATCCTCCTGACCACCGCAGACGACTCAGACGCAGAAGACAAAGAGCAGAACAAGCCGTTGCTGCCCTCAGACCCAAGTCCAAACAGTGACTGTGTTTCTGAGACTAACTCTGGCATCCCTCCACTCACATGGAGGAAACCATAGCACTGCCCACTATGTTCAACACAGACGACTTATACATTATTATGGGTCTTTTTCATAAGAATCTCTGCCCACCACTCCAGCAGGTAGGGCCCTGAAACTATCTAAATATAGTTAATGAATCTGGATAATCTGATATTTCGCGATGGGCAAATACAGTATCGCCTATACATACGACCGAAGTTCCAAAAGCATATCTTCTAATATTTAGGTTCAGAAACAACCAGAGAAAGAAAAGCCAAATTATATTTAATAAATACATTGTACGTTTAAAGCAGTTATTTCGATGATGACTGAAACATGTTTACAGAATATCGGTATCGAAAGTGGTATCGGCCAAACTGATCGTTGAAATATTGGTATCGTCCAAGAAATTTCATATTGGTGCATCCCTAGTAATGAACTTTGAACTCAAGTTGACTAGATATATTTCGTGTTTTGTACGAAGTGCTAATAGACTTTTTATGAACCAACCCTGCCCAAAGGTTGTTGGTTCGATCCCCAGGCAGGAGGTTTCTCTGTGGAGTATGCATGTCTCTTTGTCTGTCAGTGTTAGGTGATTTTATTAATTGTGAATGAATAGTTGTTTATTAGTGTATGTCTAAAGGTTAGCCCTGCAATTATCTGGCTATTGTCTAGGGCAGTGGGGTCCGGGGTCCGCCAAGGTAATTCGGGGGGGGCCCCCAGAGCAAATATGTAGACAATTACATCATATTTAATCACTTCAAGCAATTTAAAGTTACTAATTAGATGCTAAATTGTGTATTTGGGATGTAGATTTCAGATTTGGGGGCCACAGATGATTTTGAAGGGGGCCGCTGACTTTGGGAATGGTTGGTCTAGGGCAGGAGTGTCCAAACTATGGCCCGGGGGCCAAATGCGGCCCGCTGAGCAAATTTTTGAGGCTTACCTCTCAATTGGCCCAAATTGTCTTCACATAATCAAACTAAAAGAAAACATTCATTGTCTAACAAAATATCTTATAATATATAGGTACACGAAGTGAAGAAACGTATGGTCACGTCAGTGAGCGGTCCTCCTTGGGATTCATTTTTGACAATGCGGCCTTCAGTGTAAACAGTTTGGCCACCCCTGGTCTAGGGTGTACCGCACCTAAATACCTAAAGTGGGTATTAAGCTCAAAATGTGCTTGTGTGAAAAAGACCAATAAAGATAAAACTTTACATCCGTATTTAACTCTCTTGAATACAATCAATGAAGGTTTTAGGGGCATTTTTCCAAACCTTTTTCTGATGAATGTAGACAAACTGTAGATTTATTTATGGAGCGCCCTCTTCTGGCCAAATGCTGCAATTACATCTTAATGGCTTTTTCCTATAATGGCCTTGAATCTTTAGAATAATACTTGAAGTTTTAGTTTTGCCGTCAATGGTGAGGATTTAGTTTTGCACACTGTTGGTGTCTGCTTTAACTGCCTTTGCACAAACAATGGATTTGCACACGATTGGTTTTTAAAGGTCAAATGACACCGTGGATAGAATTAGATCATAACATAAATAACATAAACATAATGACGCTTGCTTCAAGATAAATGATATATATTTGATTTATTCTTGTAATTATTTTTGTACAGCAATAATAACCTGAGCTATTGACTTGCCTTATTCTCAATGAAGAGACCCTCGGTGCATGATACGACTGTAGGCACAAGACTTAGAGTCGTTTATTTCAACTGCGCCACAGGTCAGTAGGACAGAGGTCAGTAGGTCAAAGGTCAGTAGGACAGAGTTCAGTAGGACAGAGGTCAGTAGGACAGAGGTCAGTAGGTCAAAGGTCAGTAGGACAGAGTTCAGTAGGACAGAGGTCAGAAGGTCAAAGGTCAGTAGGACAGAGGTCAGTAGGTCAAAGGTCAGTAGGACAGAGTTCAGTAGGACAGAGGTCAGAAGGACAAAGGTCAGAGTTTATGATTTGAACCATGTTGTGTTGTTCACGAAAAGCATTGGAAAGTGGCATTAACCCATGTCTAAGAATATTTCATTTTCTAAATCTATTTTACATACTGTACATAATGTACATACTGTATGAAATGGCTGTAACATGCTGTACATTTAACATATAATATCATAATAATAGTTCATACACTGATTAATTATGCTTTTATGTAAATAATATAATACAAATATATTTGCTGTTGTGTTGAAATAGTAGAACTGAGGCAGAACAGTTGGCACTAGCTTCCACCCACCATTTGTAAAGTAAACCTGAATGTGTACCCTGCCTCAGGCCCAAAGTAGCTGTAATAGGCTACTTTACTGACAATGACATGAGCTAGTAATCTACAATAGTATGGCTCCTGTGTATACAGTCGATGCAGCTTTGGTTTACACCTGTTTGAATTTCTTGATAAATGTTATGGTTGTTTTCTGACAGAAGCCTCAAGAGGACATACAGTTATATTCTGTGTTCAATGAAACAACAATAAACAAAGATCTTTGTATGTGCTCTTAGGGCTTCCGTAGTTTCTATATCCATTTGATTTTGAAATGTTTGGCTGAAATATAAACTGCTTTTCTACATATATGAACTGTGATATCCTGTAATGATAACATGTAAGTGATGACTGTATATATGCTATGTGATTGATATAATTCTCTGCACACACACAGACTACAGCTGAACACTTCGCCAGTGAAGTGTGTTTTACTGGTCTCCATCAGTTCAGTTTCAGTCCAGTGTTCAGTGTCCAGTGTTCAGTGTCCAGTGTTCAGTGTCCAGTGTTCAGTGTCCAGTGCGGCTGTTCGTGTGAAGCTGAAGCTGAGTCAATAAAATCTGTTTTAAAATGCTCTCTACTGTCTTTAAATGTGGAATATGAGTGTAACTAAGAGGATGAATGTTGTTTGACAGCTTTATCAGGTTATCCTAATCTTGCTGTAGAGGCCAGGGGAGGGGCTACAGTGAAACCTGACTCCTATTGGTCAACACAAAGTTTGATTTGATGTTGCTGTAGAGGCCAGGGGAGGGGCTACAGGGAAACCTGAGTCCTATTGGTCACCACAAAATTTGATTTGATGTTGCTGTAGAGGCCAGGGGAGGGGCTACAGTGAAACCTGACTCGTATTGGTCACTACAAAGTTTGTTTTGATGTTGCTGTAGAGGCCAGGGGAGGGGCTAAAGTAAAATAATAATTATGACAGATTCATAGAACAGGGTCGGATAAAGGTAACAGACAGTCTGAGATAAACTAAATATGAAAAATGAAAATACTGAATACTGTTTCTCTCTGAGTGACCAGTGAACCGGTCAACAGCAGCAGAATCAGTGACACAATACAGCCCCTTTAAAACCTCATCTTTAACTAGGGCAGTTACCGTAAGTCCTATAAACCAGACTTCATTTATTTAAAATCAAAACAAACAATAATGTTATGTTACAGTATAATGCCAAGAAGGCTCATTAATATACATTGCCCCGAATCAAATGTATAATTATATGTATTTGTATATAATGAGTGACAAGCATAGTAATTCCTTGTATACTTTCAGGAGGATGAGGAGGATGAGGAGGATATAGGGTTAAATAGTCACTTGAAATCAACTAGAATGAATGAATAAAATAATATGTTATATATATGTCTCTATTAGTGGTCAATGTTCCCCCTTAATGCTGTCCATCTTTGTGGGTGTGGCCTGTGGGTGTGGCCTGTGGGTGTGGCCTGCGTACGGGACGTTTTCAGATCTCTCTCTCTCTTCATCCTTTGGTACGGTTCACTTCATCATCAGCCTCCTCCTCAATCCTGCTGTTACTCTTCATCCGGGATTATAATCTCAACCATCCACCGGCAACATGTGAGTACTGAGGCTTTTATCACCAAATATTACAGTTTCAACTGAATTTATTACACCTCTACTTTATATGTGGTGCTTATGTGACAGCTTTCCATCAAGTTCTTATGAACAAAGTTAATCTTCGAAATTGCTTCCGATGACTCAGCTGCTGACGATCAATCAATTTGATGTCAAAAGTGGTCGTCCCGTAAATGCATGACTCATAAGTTCATCATTTATTTTCATTATTTTCTGGTCAGTCCGTGGGTGATTTGATGGTGAATTTGATGCTGCTGGTGGGGGATGGTGCAGTTGTTGTTTGGTCTAAATCCACTCGTTTGTTGGAGGCTGATGCCGTGGCCATAATCTGTCTCCATTTTGAATCACTCTCATGAAGTTAACGATGGAAAACTACAATACAATCTGATAGAAACTGTATTTATCACAAGTCACCATATACCCAGTCCATATACCCAGTCCATTTACCCAGTCCATATACCCCGTCCATATACCCAGTCTATATATCCAGTCCATATACCCAGTCCATATACCCAGTCCATATACCCCATCCATATACCCAGTCCATATACCCAGTCCATATACCCAATCTATATGCTGAGAGGATGTATAAGCAATAACATTCACTTTTAAATAGGCTGCTCCTGAAGGACCTCAAATAAGAAATTGCTAAATAATAATAAAATAATAATAAAATAATAATAATAATAATAAAGAAGAAGAACTAATAAGAACTAATAAGAACTAAAAACTAATAAGATGAAAATAAAAATGGTTAAAATTGATTGTCTGACCCCGCTCTATGATATAAAGTAATCTGTCATAATTGACATTGGTCCTTCCAATATAATAAAAGACCAATAGATTTTTCTTTGATTTGATGTTGCTGTGGAGGCGGGACTAAAGTAAAACTTGATTACTCATGAATACATATTCTTTTTAGCCATTTTTAGAAATCCACAGACCCCAGCTTCACAATATCAGGGCTGAATGTTTCCTTGTATTGTATTGTAAAATGTAATGACTCATACTGAACTCTAGAGGGCTTACTCATTGTTCATTTTCTTGTCAAAAGCCAAAATAACTATAACCTATAGGGCAAATATTCTACTGATGCTATAGGCCTGTATTAAAATGAGATTTCAGCCATTTGCTTTGACTTCAGTATACGTATAGTTGCTCAGTTTCGGACCTACAGGGGCGTAACAGCCTGTAATCCAGGGTCCAAGAGTGGTCCACTGGGAGTCCATGACTAAACCAGGTCTAAACCAGGTCTAAACCAGGACCAAACAAGGACTATACTAGGACTAACACGGAATAAACCAAATCTAAAACAGCGTCTAAACCAGGACTAAACCAAGTCTTAATCAGGACTACAAAGACCCGCTCTGGGGCCCCGAGCACATCCTCACGACCTGTGTGGAAGCTGTTCCTGTCTGGAGGCACATTTGCCAGATAATAAGAACCATACACACTACGATAACTTCATCGTCTTTCTTTAGGTCGACTCCAGATGGCGCTCCAGGTCCCGCAGAGAGCGGGGGAGGACCTCCATCTGGGGCACCAAACCTGACCTCTAACAGGAGGCTGCAGCAGACACAGGCCCAGGTTGATGAGGTGAGGATATGGTGTGATAAGGAATGTGTAACTCAAAAACTGAAGTCAGCAGGAGGCAATCTAAATACATACATTGGACTAATTGGACTGATATTACTGCATATATGGCTCATTACTTTCTGCTTAGCTGTAGGTGACCAATTCATTTATAAGAGGTAAATACATATTGATTGTCACACGGCTCCCCTCACTCACACCATTGCTTTTGCCTACGTCAGGTGGTGGACATCATGAGAGTGAACGTAGATAAGGTCCTGGAGAGAGATCAGAAGCTGTCGGAGCTGGACGATCGAGCCGACGCTCTTCAGGCCGGAGCCTCACAGTTCGAGAGCAGTGCAGCCAAACTCAAGAACAAATACTGGTGGAAAAACTGCAAGGTACTGGGTTTAAGTACCATCCATACGGTCATCCATGTAAAAGCTTTAGGCCAGGGGTGTCCAAACTCCAATATACTGAGGGCCACATTGTCAAAAATGAATCCCAAAGAGGGCCACTCTCTGAGGCTTCACCAAAAGTCCTCTGAGGTTCTATCGGTTCTGGACGCATATCTTCAGGCAGTTTTTATTTTTACTTAGTGTCTCTATATAATAACCACAGAGAAAAGTGGAAGGATCTCTTGTTACACATTGAATGCTGTCTTTCAGTTGGAGTATGTAAAGTCACAGGCAGTAAAAATACTTTTTGAGCCAATTGAGAGGTAAGCTTGAGGGCCACAAAAATTGCTCTGTGTACCGCATTTGGACCCCCGGGCCATAGTTTGGACACCCCTGCTCTAGGCCTATTTAATCTGACTCTTATTAGTGCCTTACAGGGTAGTTTAACACATTCAGTTTATATACAAAATAACTGCATGCCAGAGTCTGATAAAACAGCACGTTAATCCCTCACCATGTCAACGCTGCTGTCAATCACCTCCTTAAGCCCCACCCACACCCCCTGACGGACAGCTAAATTGTCCAATAAGAGTTCAGGGAGATAGAACCAGAGGCGGGGTTTGTGAATAATGGGTTGAGTGACAGTGAACAGGAAGCAGAGAAATCCCAATCTGGATTATAGAGCGGATTAGCAGCACAGATGTGAGCCTCCATCAGGCGACTCGTTTCAGCGACACACACTTCACATTGTGTTATTGTCTTATGTGTTCACGCTGAGCCCCAATTAGTCAATTTAGGAGAAAGTTAATGTATGTATTTGTAGGATTTTGGTTCATAGTCCTAAAGGTAGATCAGATCAGTTCACCTGTTCATTTACTATTCCATGTATATCCCGTGAGTTGTCTCTGTTTTGTGATAATCCAGCTCAGATGATGATGTTCTTCTGGAGCCATGACGTCTACATTTGTGCATCCTTAAAACTGTAATATGGGTGCATGTTTATGTTTGAGGTTATAGATTGTGGGGTACATTTTAAGAGTCACCAAATAAAGTCAATGTAGTTAGTGACTGTCTTTTCTCTTCATCTTTTTCACAGATGATGATCATTATGGCCATCGTCGGAGTTATATTTTTTGCTGCTATTTTCTGTGAGTACACACCACCTGATGTTTCTACACGAGCTGTGAGCTAAATATACTCACTTTTTTTCTGTCATTTCTTCTCAGTGTATTTCTTCTACTGAACTGCTCTTCGGGGACGACTTTATGGAGATTGCGTTGTTTGATTTTGTTAAACCAATAATGAACCAGTTATCTATAAAATCTCACATCTTAACTAGAACGTATGTCTATTTTAAATTCATTATCTAGATGTACCTAGAATTAAAGGCAGTACAAATATTTCGACCAATTCAGTTTTGATTTGAAGGGTTGATTTTCTTTATAGGCCCCCCCCTCATGTTTGGAAATGCTGCCCCCTGTCTGTCAATGTGTGCACCATATTCACTGTAAAAATACTGTACTAAGTCCGATTGGTTATTTACATTTTAAAACTGCAGCAGTGTCCTGTAAATGTATGTTTGAATATGTCTGAATGGTATTCTGAGAGAAATAATATAATGTTTTAGTGTGGGCTCCTGTAAGACTTTCAAATAAATGGTTAGAAAAAAAAAAGAGTTAGCGTCTCAGTTCATTCTGCGTTTCCCAGCCTTACCTGCTCCTTGCCGCTTTGGGCCTGAGGCGGGTGACAACAACAGCACCTTAGCGTCTCTGTATGTGGAAGTCCTTATAAAGAAAATATAACCTGGATCAGGGGTGTCCAAACTGTTTTCACTGAGGGCCACATTGTCAAAAATGAATTCCAAGGAGGGCCACACTCTGAGGCTTCACCAAAAGTCCTCTGAGGTTCTATCGGTTTTCTGGACGCATATCTTCTGGCAGTTTTTTCTCTCTATATATAATAACCACAGAGAAAAGTGGAAGGATCTCTTGTTACACATTGAATGCTGTCTTTTAGTTGTATTATGTAAAGTCACAGACAGTAAAAATACTTTTTGGGCCAATTGAGAGGTAAGCTTGAGGGCCACAAAAAATTGATCTGCGGGCCGCATTTGGCCCCCGGGCCATAGTTTGGACACCCCTGTCCTAAACCAACATAGTCAGTCAGCAGTAGAGTTTAGCTGTACATGCTTGTCGAGAGAATTAATGGGATTTGCATATAACAATGACCTATTCATTTAGATGATCTTTAATGACCAAAGTCCTGATTGAATTGTAAAAACCACCTGATCAAATATATGGGCCAAATTCTTTTTATTCTTTATTTAGGTCCCAAAAAAACATCATAATAACATTATATCAATAATATTAATACAGAAAAAATTAAGAAAAACATAAAATAAAATAGCTTTGTGTCCACAGCCTCACACTCGGGGGTCACTGGTGAAGGAGCTCAGTCCCTCAGAAACACTCAAGTAAAAAGTCCATTATTTTTGGGGCAAACGTGAAGTGGGTGTGGCCTCAAGCTGTCCGTCAGTCTGCTGTGCACCAATCGGGAGTCAGGAATGTTGAAGGTGAGGAAATGAGAGGTAAGCGCTTCAGTCTACTGCTGAGACATCTGCAACAGACAGAGGAAGGGAGAAGGGTGATTAGAATACATACACATAAATGTCGGGTAATTATCTAAAATCACAGACAAATATAAATTTTTCTTCCGCTTGTCCAAAACCGGGTCGCGGAGGGAGCAGTCTAAGCAGGGAACTCTGGCCTTCGACCACCGCCCGAGGCAAATAATGTAGGCAAATAATACTTCTGCCTACAGTAACTCTAATAACCATAATCCCATAGTTACCTGTTGTGTCTGGGTCTCGGGCCCCCTGCTGGCCAGTCGGCTCAGGATGTTCCTCTCAGACATCTGCAGCCTCACGGCGACGGGCGGTATCCGGGCAATAGTCGCCGGGAGACGGGTGACATCAGCCTTCATGTCACTAAGCAACTCCTCCAGCTGCTTCAGCACTGGGACAAGATGGAGGGAGGGTTAGAACTCTTCCAAACCTTAAAAGCACACTATGTAACATGTGTCCACTAGTTGGCAATATTGACCAATACCAACGTAACTGCCAATGTAGTGTGAGTTTTCTGGTTCAAATGTATCTTCAGTACTAGTAGTTCGGTCTTTATATTTTTTGTTTTATTTTGGGTGTCGTTGAGGCTACACTGTCTCATTTGCAAAGTTGGAAAATTGTGTAGAACAGTCTACAGATAATGCCTAATTATTGAAAAGGGGCTAAACAATTGCATCGCATCATGACGACGTTTACGTCAAACTAAATCTAATATTTTACATTTCTTTCATTTCTCAAAATCCAGATTGTTGTTGTACCTTTGTGCAGGACTGCGTTGGCGGGTTTGTTCCCGGACATTGACTCTTTGCTCAGATGCTGGTGGGACTCGGCCAAACACTCGACTTCACTGAAGCGAGTGTTGAGGGCCATGGAGGGGTGGGAGGGGTCCTCTGACATGTTGAGGTAGGCAGCACGCCGCAACTGTTCCTCAATCACCAACGCCTGCTCCAACAGCTGCAGAAGGAAGAGAGAGACATGGGGTTCGATTATTTTTCAATATTGAACAAGCGTTATTATTTTGTTCTGCATTTGTGTCCATACCTTGAACCGTCTCGCAAGGAATTTATTTTTAATTTCTAAGAAGTTCCCTCGACTCATTTCTCCTTTAAACGGCTCGTTGAGGATGGCGAACTTGACGTCGTTCTGAATGTCTTGCCAGCGAGCGTATCCGTGTCTGAGGAGCGGTGTGGTTAGGGCCAATGACAATTATATCTCTGCTGCTTCCAAAGGGTCCAAAGACAAAATGAACAACCACCCAATACTAGGATGATAAAGGATACTGTATGATGCCGGACAGCAGCCAGTAGTCATGACGACGGTGCCAGATCTCGTTAGTTTTCTTGGTCACGGTCGCGGCCCGTTCCTCGTTCTGCCACAAAGAGTGCAGCTCTGTAGAAACATAAGGGGAATGTTTACGGGCAATGCTAGAAAATGAGGGTGCACAAGTAGGCCCTAAACAGCTGCCCTTATAAAAGATATGCATGTGAATGTATGTTCAGCAAATGCATGGATTTGACCAACTCATCTGCCGTTTTAACTCAAAGTTGTTGGTAGTTTGTATCGAGTCCATACCTGTGAACCCTCCGTCTGCGATGTTGAACATGAACCGTGACTTGACCTTCTTCTTCTCCTCACTGACTCCAGAGGCTGGGTCTTTGCTGCCGTTTCCGTTCTGGAGTTTGGTCTCTTCAGGTTTCACCTCCACCACGTCTTTATCATCAAGTTTCTCTGAGGATGACTTCTCTTCGTTCTTCTCTTCAGTCGCTGCTGGAGTGGTGTCCATCTTCTCAACTCTGTCCTCTTTCTCTTCTGTAAATGATAAATGTTCCACTGAAATAACAATGTATTCAAATTGGGTAACAGTTTTTACCATTGTGCCAAACGCCAGACGTTTTTGGCTAAGACAGCAAAAGATGATCCAAATCCGGTAGTAAACCTTACCTTTGAACTCTGTGTCCTCCGCCTTGACCTCTGACCCCTCTGTTTTGGTCTCTGAGGAGGTCTTTTCTTCTGTGGTTTCTGGACTCTTCTTCTCTGGCTCCTCCTCCTTCTCTGGCTCCTCCTCCGGGTCTTTGATCCCGTTTGTCGTAGTTTCTCCGTTCTGTTTCTTGTCCTCTTCGGGCTCCTGTCCATTCTTCTTCTCCTCCTCCTCTGACCCCGCTGGGCTCTTCTCTTCGTCGTCTGGGATTGAGATTACCTAAAGACAGGAAATAAGTGTGTGAACCAAGACAAAATGGCTGCCCAAAAGAAAGAGTTAAGTTGCGAGTTTTTACTTCATTCTTCAAGTCTTTTCCGTTCTTCTCCGCCTCATTTTCTTTCTTTACGTCTTTCTCTCCATCCTTGTTATTTTCATCGTTCTTCGTCTCATCACCTAAAAAAAAACAAAAACATGCCATTAACCCCAACTGGATAAGATGTAGAAATAGAAGCGAGTGACAACTGTATTAAGCAATTTCCAAAAGTCAAATTCATTTTCATCTGTCTACACAAGGACCTGCAGTGTGTATGTAACCTGCAGTTAAACACCAAGTATAGGCTGAACGACTGCTATTGTTACTCATCTCTTTTTTTGCACACTTTCTTACCATGTACTATTACTGCATGCTACTAGTACTTCATGACTATCTTAGAGAGTCTAACGGTTCTTCCGATCCAAAGCATTTCATTGCATTTTTTGACCCTGTGTTGAATGTGCATATGACAAATAAACTGAAACCTGTCGCGTTTCAACGATCGTCCCAGATTAAGCCGATTCTCAATGGCTGCGTTCATTTATGCTCTGCTCTTCACGGTCATGTTCGTATTATGTATGTAAGTATTATGATGGATTGTATGTACTTAATATGTAGTTAAAAAGTTTTTTAAATATTTTTACCATATCGCCCAGCCCTACTTTTTACCTTTAACAATGTAAAAAGATGATCCGATACCAGACACAATATTCCAATGATCATGTAGTGGCTTGTTCCCGTTTACCTGGGGCAGGTGTGTTGGGCTGGGTGTCTGCTGGAGTCCCAGAAGAAGGCGTCTGATTGTTTGAGTCGGACTGAGCGGCCGCTGCTGCTGCCGCCGCGGCTGCTGCCGCCCGTTTCTCCTCCAGCTCCGCCATCCACGGCATGGACCACTGACCGTTCACGTGTTCAAACTCTTGGACCTGAAGAGAACCACAGGTGGGAAATATTGCTTAAAACCACAGTTTCTTAAACATAAAGACAATATTCAGTCGGAAGAAGAGATCAGGACATTTTAGATTTAAACATGCAATTAACCATGAACCAAAACCGTTAACTACTCAATTCAGATCAATTGTTTAACTAGGTTTGGACCACTACTTGTATATAAAAGAACTAGTGACAAAAGACTAGGGATAGTTGGCTTTAGTATAGTTACACTAGTTACCCAACTTTTATGACAAGTATGAATTGATTTCAGAGGGTTCTAGATTTGTACCTTTTTACGAATGAGAGACATGACACCGATTCTAGTGAGAACGTGCTGTCTCGATAATCCTTCTCTAGGGACTCCATCGGCGAAGGTCTCTGCTCCGTCTGCTCCAGGTTCACACAAGTGACGCATGAACAAGGACACATACGCTCTGAGGAAACATGAGAAATTACAACGGTTACGTGTAAATTCAATTAAGGCAGTTCAAGCGTCATACATTTAAAATGGAGTACATAATATTGCAAGTATTTTGCTGATGGTATAATATGATTTGAAGTAACCATGTTTTGGTTCAGGATTATTACATTTTTGCTCCATTACTGCTACTGCCATCTTCCTGTCACAATGTACATGACTTACTTGAACTCTTTCTCAGATTTGCCTCTCAGATCTCGGACCAGCCACTGTGTTGTGAAGGCGTCTTGTGGAGGCATCCCGTATCTCATCACTGCATTTAGGAACGCCTTCCTCTGGCGAGAGTTGAAACCCAGTACCTGCAAAATCAACAAAATACATAATGTTAATGGTCTCATGATAGATCAAATTATTTAGATCTAGCTCTTTAAACTATGACCATTTGATTGATTTTAGGAGTATTTTTATTGACTGACCTCAATGTTGCCACTGACCCTGGCCAGCAGGGGGGGTAGTGGCTTATCTTTTTCATTCCTGAGGCCTCTCCTGCCTGATCTACGGGAGTTGGCAGCTGAAGAAAACACACAAATAGATTAAATATGTGATAATGCTAACCACACCATTTTACTGGTCCACATTATGATATGCAGTATACACCTTCATTATAAAAATTACCTTCAGATCTCTCGTCAAAGTCCTCATCTCCCTCCTCAGAAGCCACAGAGTAATCCGATTGACCGTCAGACTGGTCATCCTGCCAATCAGCTAGAAATCAACAGACAAGGAATTGTTAAAAATATTCCTTTATTTTACATTTATTTAACACTTTCCACCTTTATTTTACATTTATTTAACACTTTCCACCTAATCTTACCAGTGTCTTCCTGGGAGCCGTCGTTGTAGTTGACTTGTTTGCGGATGCGTTTGCCTTTCCCTAGGTTCCGGGCGAGGTCCTCCTGCTGCTGTTCGTAATGATGACGCAGAAGTTTCTCCCAATAATCCGGATCCACACTTTCCTCCTGTTTGATAATCTCACGCTGCACCTCCTCCTCCTGAGACAGACAGACACCGGTTAGGACTGGGAAAAAGTGTGCAGGTAAACTTTAATGAATTGTATTGGATTATCAGGATCACGTAGTAATTTCTTGACTGTTTTGAAGGAAATCTAATGTAATTGTGGATATATTTTAGACTTTCGGCTAGATTTCAACACTAGTTCTACATCTCCTTCTTCAAAGCTTACATGGTTACCACTTATTGGCAATTTCAAGTTTGAATTTTGACCCTGTGAGGTTGTTGTAGTTTGTAGTGTTGGGGGTCAAAATGAAGCTAGAATTTTCCCAGCCAAAAAATATATTCCATATATTTCTTTTGACATTTCAGGGCATCACTTTCACAAAGATGTTTCTATATAAACTGTATCAAGCTTCATTTTGACCTCCACAAACTACAACAACCTCACAGGGTCAAAATTCCAACTTGAAATTGCCAATAAGATATAGCATCGTACTCCTCACAGTAAGACACATTTACACATTACTGTATGTTACCCATCTCCGTTACTATAACATTACTCCCCCTCACCTCTTCCTCCTCGTCTTTGACCACGTACTGAGCCACTTTGAAGGAGCTCAGATACTCGTTCATGCTCTGAATCTCAGTGTCGTCGGTGGCGTCCTGGTTTCGGTTCAAAAGGCTGTCAATGGCTTTGTCATCGTAGTGAATGACACTGCTGTCCTCTTCCTTATTTTCACCTGAAAATGGTTTAACATCCATGGATTCAGTGCAAATGCTGAATAATGAATGTGAGGCATGTTTATATTAGATTCTTGCACACACATTTTTCACATTACCCATCATTACAAAAGTAAAAACTGATGGTCAATCCAGTTCAGTTAAACCTTTGAGGGACAATTTCTAATTCATTAAAAAAAACATAATTTACAACTACATTTAACCCAATGACCTCCAGTATATCTGGGGTCCGTTGGAAGAGCTTTACCTTCTGCCTCGTCTTTGAAAAGCTCCTCTGTCCCAAACTTCAGGATGTCGTCCAGTTCCTGTTTGGACATGGAGCCCGTCTTTGAGCCGAGCCCGGGACGCACCACCAAGTGAGTCAACATCATCTTCTTCTTGGCCACCTGTGAAAAACAATGGGTATTAAGTAAAAAGAAACTAAATGTCCAATGAGCATTTCGTGGTCTAGCAGGTTTGAGCATAACATTGGATTTTCTACATGTTTACTTTAGTCACATATGTATGAGTGTCCAAAATTAACCCATTTCACTGTTTCACATGATAAAAAAATCCAATGAAAAGGAGATTTTCACTGTTTATATCACTATTAATGAATAGGCTTAGTTAATCTTTTTACTCAACAGAAAGAACCTGTTTAATAATTTGAAGATGGGTATTTTTAGTGTCATTTACCTGAGTGATCCTCTCCTCCACCGATGCCTTGGTGACAAAACGGTAGATCATCACTTTCTTGTTTTGACCGATTCGATGAGCTCTGCTGAAGGCCTGGACACGAAGACGGACATTTATGTTATAATGCAGAAAATGCAGTGTAAAATATAAAATGATGTAGAGATAGTCTGTACCTGAATGTCATTGTGCGGATTCCAGTCAGAGTCATAGATGATGACAGTGTCGGCTGTGGCCAAGTTAATACCCAAACCTCCAGCTCTCGTGGACAAGAGGAAGGCAAACTGCTGGGCACCGGGAGCTGAAAAGATAAAGTTTATTGAAAATGGCAACATAATTGAATGTATCTTAGAAATTGAGAATATTTACTAAGCTTTACCATTGAATCGATCAATAGCTTCTTGTCTCATTCCTCCAGTGATCCCACCATCGATCCTCTCGTATTTGTAGCCCTCATTTTCCAAAAAGTCTTCGAGCAGATCCAACATCTTTGTCATCTGAAACACAACACACATTATAAAATCATTCATTAAATATAAAATGAATTCATTATTATCATTAGCATTCTTTGGCTAAACTCAAGAAAAAAATAAAACACTGGTGCACTGTGCAGAACACTATAGTACAAACTTCAATGAGATGTAAGGAGAAATATAGACATTAAAAAAATGACCTATGAAGTTAACTCTATATTTAGAGTCTCTAATTTGAACAACAGGTCTATTGTACAGTGGATCCTCACATGCTTTGGAGGTGTGGCCTGCAGTTGTCAGATGCCTCTAATTGGGAGTATACTGTATGTTGTCTAGTCCCATTCGTTACCTGTGAGAAGATGAGCACCCTGTGGCCTCCGTTCTTCAGTTTCCTCATCATCTTCTGCATCAACAGCAGTTTACCAGACGCTTTGATCAGACCCTGGTTCTCGTAAATCCCATTAGGCAGACGAGGAGCTTCCTGTTAGAGAACAATGAAATGCATTCAGTAAGTTGGACTGAGACTATACATTTACAATTTCATTTTGAAACCTTCATCATGTGTAAGCATCACTCTTCTCTAAATGCCCTTGTATGTACTTTTAACAGACATCATTATTTGATTTTATAGGCTCGACTGAGGCCCTACAAGTAGTAGAACATTTCTTCTAAAGCACCCATTATAATGTCCCAGGAGAAACAGAGCATGTATGTAAAATACTGTGTGTACCATGGCAGCCACAGGGAAGAGGTAGGGATGGTTGCAGCATTTCTTGAGATCCATGACGACGTTGAGCAAAGAAAACTGGTTTCCGCCTCCTTTCGTGTTCAAGGCCTCAAAGTTTTTCGTCAAAATGTACTTGTAATATTTCCTACAGACAAAAACAATCATTTAGTTTATTTCAACCTTGAGTTATTTTGATTTTCTATGATTTTTTTTCCAGGTACTTACTTCTGCATCGTGCTAAGCTCCACTCTGACGATGAGCTCCGTTTTCGAAGGCATGTGTTTGAAGACGTCGGCCTTCAGACGTCTCAACATGTGAGGACCCAACATGTCGTGGAGCTTCTTGATCTGGTCTTCTTTAGCGATGTCTGCAAACTCCTCCAAGAAACCCTCCAAATTACTGCAAAACGTGAATGTGATATAGATCAAATATATACCTCCGAGTTTGAATAATTACAATTTCAATGTTAATGGGTAGATGCATCATCAAATCAAGTATATCTAAAGTCAGCCAACTCAATGTAAACCTGGCAATGACTAACTATATTAAAACCAATTTCAAACCAAGTGGAGGCCAGGATTTCTTGTTAGACTAACTAGTTAGATAGAGAACAAATGTAAAGCTGGTTGTATTTTTTGAAATGCAGATGTTGACATGATCGTATCCAACTTCAAACGAATACACGTGGATGTCAGAAGAGATTATTACCTGAATCTCTCAGGCGTGAGGAAGTTGAGCAGATGGAACAGCTCCTCCAGGTTGTTCTGGAGAGGAGTTCCTGTCAGCAGCAGTTTGTGTTGAAGAGAGTAGTTGTTCAGGATTCGGAAAAACTAAAAATCAAAGTGGAGGCTTAATGTAGACCTTTTTCAACCTCAAAGAAGCAAAAGCATAGAGCAATAGTAAAAATGTTCAGCCGTTGTACCTTAGACTGATTGTTCTTGAGCCTATGGGCCTCGTCTACCACCAGACAGGCCCAGTCGATAGAGCCAAGGATGGCCGTGTCGATAGTGATCAACTCATAAGAAGTCAGTAAAACATGAAACTTCAGCGCAGAGTCTTTCTATTGAAGCAAAAAACAAAATACAACTCAAACACCATTTCAAACCATTGGCAGGCTTCAAGGTCGTCAGAGTTAACTTTATGGATCCACAGAATATTTGAATCTTACCTTCATCCTAGAGGCCTTCTTTCCTCCTCGAATGGCGTTGTCTTCAAAAGAGAACTCGTTTTCTCTGATGACCGCTCTGCTGTCCTTATCGCCGACGTAAGTGACCACGTACATGTCAGGGGCCCACATCTCAAACTCTCGCTCCCAGTTAATGATGGTCGAGAGAGGCGCACTGACCAGGAACGGACCTCTGGAGTGACCCTATGGGGGAGACAATCAGTACAATGTTTAGTGGTGTTCATTCAAAATAGCCTCAAGGAGTTAGCTAATTAATCTGAAGCTATAAAAGTACAGTTATAATTCAAGCATTGTCCAGTGAGGATTAACCCATAATGTTTGATGCCATTTCAGTATTTTGAGATGGTGAATCAATCTGGATTCATTTTTATAGATCACACTGGTAGCTATACAGTCATTGGGGCAAAGTACCAACTCCAATCTCCCAATGAAAACCTACCTCTTTATACAGTGAGTAGAGGAAGGTGGCGGTCTGTACAGTTTTCCCCAAACCCATCTCGTCGGCGAGGATCGTGTCTGTGCCCTGCGCCCAAGAGAAACGCAGCCAGTTCAGCCCCTCCAGCTGATAGGGGTGAAGGGTACCCCCGGTGGAGTCCAGGTAGTCCGGCTGGCGGTCAAATTTTATTGTGGGCTAAGGAAGAAGAGAAACGAGATCAAATTGAAAAACAGCCTAAAGAATAAAGTGGTGAAAGGGTTATGTGCTATTTTCTCCATGAACTTACATCAACCACAGGGTTTTCTGGAGGCCTGTCAACTCTCTTAGATCTTCCTTTCACTTTGATTTTCTTTCCAGGCCGACCATCATCTCCCATCATCAGCTCTCTGCGTAAAAAGACAAAGTTCAAATGAATGAACAACATAACATTTAACCAATTAGCCAAAACATTATGACCACCTGCTAAAAAGACTTCTTTTAGCCTCACCTGTGGTTCCAGTATTGCAGTTTGTAAGTGTCAAACTCGGGGACGTCCATATCGTCCGCCTCCCACGTGGCCTGGTCGTACGCCAGCTCCCTCCATTTGATCAGATAGTGCACGTTGTTTTTCTTGTCCACACTGAAAATCACAAGATCAAACCCAAAATATAATTCATTATTAGATTGACGAATCTAGGGAAAATATGTAGTTTTTAAAAAACACACACGCTGAAGCATGTTAGAAGTAATAGACAATTTCCTTGTCTTATGTATTTATAGGCTGATGGGCAGGGTGAATGAAGCTTCCTTAACCACCTTTTTTCAAATGGCAAAAAAACAGTCATGCAAGAAAGAGCAAGAGTGTCTCTGTCCTGGAAGTCTTGGGGCAGGTCACAGGTCTTTATCCTTTATTCAAGGCTTTTACAAAATGTTGCGAGCGCAAAAACTTGATGCAGGCGTTTTGTATCATTATAATAAAAGGCTACTCTCTTTATGGGTAGTTAGGATATTCTCTGAAACTGAATTTATTTTTAGCTTTTGTGTCAATAAAACTGAAATACCTGTGGCTGATGATGCGGTGGATCAGGAGCCACTCCATCTTGATGCCGTATCGGAGGTACTTCTCTTCGAGCTTGGCGTACATGGGGTCCTTGTTCTTTCTTTTGGTGCTCTTATTGTCCTCTCCGTCACCAAAGTCTATGGGAGGGGGCTCGTCCATGTCGGTCTTTCTCTGGTAGTTTCTGAATTTGGCCTGGCAGTGCAACTCCAACTACAAAAAATAAAAAATAAATGTAGCCAGTCAGAATTTGGGATAAATCTAGATAAAACTGAGAATAGACAGGAGTGGATAGGATTAGGAATCAAGTCAGAGAGGTTTGGACATGTACAGAGGAAGCAGAGTTGCCTCCCATGGTTACATAGCTGGAAAATAAGATTGTATAACAGGTATTTTTTGCTTGTAATATTATCAGAGACATTAAAAAGTCCTATACTGTGGTAAAATATGACTGCTATATGGGAAGAAGAATAATTCTTAGGTTAGAGCTGACCAAAAAGAATAGCGTTATGGATGTAGTGAACAAGAACATAAAGTTAGTTGGATGCATTGTCTTACCTGCAGCTCAGTAACCCAGGAGCAGTGCCAGTAGGACAGGTTGGACCACTTGAGGAAGAACTCTCTCTCGGGACGTCCAGCCAGAGGAGCGGGGTCCGGGGAGTCTGCGGGGAGGTCCGGCGGACGCGGGACGATTGTCGGGGGAGGAGGGTCACCCCAACGCCACGTCAGGATCTTCTGCACTTTAGCCTTCAACTGAGGACACTGTAAAATAATAGAAAGAGATTGCATTAATATTAAATCAATATTGAAACTAAAGCATTTTTCATGATGCATATGAGCCATTGTCAATTTAACAAAGCTTGTGCAAATATGGATAACTGAAATCTGTATACAATCTGAATGACGGTTTATATATAATGGTACTGTATTGTGGAAACACATTTTTGGAATAAGGATGCTTAATCTGGTCAAAAGCCTCTTGTGAGATCAGCAAAACTATGAGCCGACATCGTAAAGGCTTTGGAAGTAAATGTCAGGAACCTCAGTTTTAAGGTGATATTCACACCGAAACATTACTTTCCAAGTTCCTCAAATTTGTTATATGCAACAGTGTGGCTGGCATTTCCCAAAGTATAACATTTCTTGATATGTCATCCTCAAAAAGTCCAAATTGAACGTCAGCACAAAATAAAATTGCTAAAACTATCTTGCAGCCCTAACGTTTTCTAAAGCTGAAAGGCAAAATTAACTCCATTTATAATTATTACTGAGATTTATAATGCTGGATGAGTATTCGTGCCTGGCATTTTGAATTAGTGTGACCAGATCACAAAATGAGACACAAAAATGTCAAATATTGTCATTCAGCAAGTCTGACTGGCCACTTATACAGTACAGACCAAAAGTTTGGACACATCTCATTCATTCAATGAGTTTTCTTTATTTTCATGAAAAGGCATGAAATCCCACTGATTAACCCTGACAGGGCACACCTGTGAAGTGAACACCATTTCAGGTGACTACCTCTTGAAGCTC
>JAVQKC010061822.1:0-14929 GCA_036025475.1 Philypnodon macrostomus
ACTTCCCTCTCCCCAGACACTTCCTCCAGCTCTTCCGGAGGAATCCCGAGGCGTTCCCAGGCCAGCCAAGAGACATGGTCCCTCCAGCGTGTCCTGGGTCTTCCCTGGGGGCCTCCTTCCGGTGGGACCTGCCTGACACACCTCCCGGGGGAGGCGTCCAGGGGGCATCCGAAAACAGATGCCCGAGCCACCTCAGCTGACTCCTCTCGATGTGGAGGAGCAGCGGCTCTACTCCGAGCTCCTCCCGAGTGACTGAGCCCCTCACCCTATCTCTAAGGGAGCGACCAGATTGACCGGTAAATCGAGAGTTTCGGCTCAGCTCCTCCTTCACCACGACAGACCGGTACAAGGACTGCATCACTGCAGAGGCTGCACCGATCCGCCTGTCAATCTCACGCTCCGACCTGTTTTTTTTTTTTTTTTTTTTTCCTATAAACCTATTTGAATACATATCGTTGGTGGTTGCACATTTTGAGATTGGCTCCTTTAAGTCTCATGCTATGACACACAAAATGAGCTCACTAGCATTTTTTTTTTGTCCTTTCGCGACCCCCATCTTGTTTCAAATTTGATGTAACTGGCCTGCAGGGGAAAAGAGGGCCTAAAAGCAGAGAGAACGCGACGGCAGATATCACCTTTTTTAAAAATGATAAAACTTAAAATAAAGAAGCAAAGTGCAATTTTTCAGAAACCATTAGAATAGTTATAACGGTCACATTGGCCATTTAAACTTGAAAATGTATAATATGACCAAGGCAAGCATTGACCACAACTGTAGTACTGAATAGCCAGTGCCCCTGAAGTACGGTGTTTCTGGCACTGCAGCCTGTCGCCATTAGCTCGGTGCCAGTGTTTGACTTGGACAGCCGCACTAACAGGCCTTTGTCTTAGTATAATTAAAATGAGGCCAAGCGAGAGAAGTGACCTTTTGTCCTTGCCTCCACACACAGAGCAGGAGACAGCTCACATGACGATACATGGTGAGCTGTTGGAGCTGCTGGTGTGGAATCGGATAAACGGCTGAGTGGAGGCAGTCATGGCTCGGCTCCTAATTTCCCCATGAATTTTCAACGCTTACTTGTCTGCAGTACAATAGGCAAAAGGAAGCGCTATTTACATTTATCCCAATGCGTAAACAATCTTGTTGATGCGCTAACATGACATTCTTTGGGTCTGTAGACATACTCTCGAAGTATATATGTTGAAGCTATTTTCAAGTGATAAAATATATTGTGCAGTTTGTTCTTCAGCTAGATAATTCTGTATGAACTGACAACTGAATCAATAGCTGGGGGTATTTAATCACTGTTAAATAGGCTCCTGAAAAAAACTCCACCTTATACATAAATATTCCTTTTTGACAGATTAACAATTTTGGAATTTGGCAAAGCCCAGATAATCCTTAACGTAATTTAGTTGGCATGCATAATACACTCTTTTCTATCTATAATAATCTACATTTCCAAAAAAAAGAGACAACATTATACGATTGCCCCAAGGCCCGTACACAAATTTACATATTAATTAGTATTTTTATTTTCATTCCAGGTCCACCGCCATTCTCCGTCCATGGTCCATCTACCATCTATGTTCGAGAGGAAGTACCACACGTTCAGTCGATCGAGCACTCACCTGATCTGACTGCCCGTGGAGGACTGACGTACCTTTCTTTAAATGCGTTCTCAAAAACTATGAATGGGACCAGTAAACGGCACCATTAGTGGCGTTGTGGACTACTGCACTGACATGAATATATCCAAGTGATTGAAGTGGAGCTCAAACCTATCATGTGCCATATTCTGGATGGGACTTTTTCTTAGTCAGTATTTTCTAGACTCGTTACAGTAACTGGAATGGTACGGCATGGCATTCTGAAGCCTCACAGTTGTATAAGACGCTACATTTATGGTTGAAAATGAAGGATACTTGGTCTGGTCTATATATGCAATATCTATTCGCACTAACTCATTGCAGGATTGGTCACATGTCTGCATATTGTCAAAAATAACTGCAGATTATGTGGTTTACCTGTGAAGCTAAGGGCTCAGGTCGTGCCTAATGCGTTTGATTGTCGAGTTTAAGTTCTTAGTTGACCTCTCTTGCTGTTTTTATGTAACTTGGTGAGAGAGTGCTCCATATTAACTGACATTTATACTTGTTTTAATGTAGGTTTAGTCTTTAATTATTATTATTCATAATCTTATTGTGATTAACCCACTTCTAGTGTCTAGCTTTCATAAAGCTTCTATTCAAAGTGACTGTCCAAGTATGCCATATGTGGTAGTTGTAAATAGTTGTGTCAAGAATATGTTGAACTAATGTAACTAATATGTTTTAAATTGATAAATGCACAAAACACCATTCTGTTATATACTGTTATAACAGTATCCACATTTCTAAACACCACAGTCATACTGGTTATTTAAGTTTTATTTACCAGTGAATGCTTGTCTGTCAGCCCTGCGACTTAGTCTGTACTCCACCTAAGGCCAATAGTTGCTAGGACAGAGCCAGCCACTTTATAAGTTACATTTTGTTTAAAAATGTGCCTTTGTCCAGCACTCCTGCCTCACTTAAAGCCACTATTTAAAACTGCCACTTCAAAGACTACTTAAACAAAATAACCAATTTTCTCCTTAACTCTTGAAACGGTCAATTGGGTCAAAGCTCGTTCTCCGTCCACTTTAGATCTTCAGTTTTGTTTTTAAAGAAGGGATGCTCTGTCTGTACATATTTATTCTGGATGAATAAATGTTCTTTGCTTTTGCTATTTATGTACTTCCACTTTTATGCTCTTTTCTTTCAGTGTTTTTACGTCTGGATTAAATGCACTTATGTATCTGGTGATCTATTGTTAGTGTCTTTTATCTGAACAAATAGCCCACCCTTGTAGTTTTAGTTCGGCTTTCTGTGTGAAAATAAATGCTTTTGTTTCACCTCCTATAGTCTGTTCTGTTTGAGCTCACACTGGAGGAAGTAGTTATGTACTTACTTAAAGGTCTTGTTAAAACTGCCTTTGTGAGTTTGAATTTATTCGTCCTGATTGTGAGTGAATGAGTGAGACTGAATGGTTGAGTATGCCTCCTAGTGTCCGGCACGTAACTGGTCAGTGTCCACTCCTCAGTGTATCCTGGCTAAGGCCCATAGTCTATGACATGCTCCATTAAACAAATTAGGTCGCCTTCGTTCGAAGAGTGGAAGCAGTTGCCTACAAGGGGACCAACTACACATACGGTAAATGTATATGAATACTTACATGTTATCCTCATGTGTCATGTTTTATGAAATGTCCAAATAAACTTCCCACCACCTCCACTGTACAAACTGTTTATATCTTATAACGCTCTCTTTACTTGACTTCTCAGATATCGATAATTCATCAATTGTCGTGCTTCTCCACTGCTGGTCTGATCGGTGAATATTCTGGGAGCTTCGAGGCGAGCGTGGGACGTTTGAAGCTCTGTGGTGATTTGCATAGTACTTTGAACCCAGCTCTCTGTACTGCATTTGATCAGAGCTGGTTTAGAAGTTTGGGCGATCCCTCCAGACAAGGCGCTATTTTCCCAGTAACGCTCTCAGTTTGCTTAGACTCCATTTTGAATTCATGTTTGGCTCATCAGATCAGTTTGGTACCCAAAGTAAGACCCTCAGAAAATGTCTTACCCAAGAAACTCAAAAGTGTATATTTAGTAGGGTTGAATTGGAATAACAGCTCATACTGCATTTGAAGTCATTTTTATTATGTGGCAATGATTTTATTCATATACTTGTTTCATTAATCTGCTTGCTTTAGTCCGATTCAGATGTGCCTGAGCCTAGCCCAACAACTATAGGACAGTGGCCAGTTAATCACAGGACTAATGCAAAAACTGAAGGCATATTATCAGGAAAAAAAATAAATGTAAAATATAACTACGCTCTGGCTCTAACTTCTCATTTCTAAGTTACAGTGTGATGTAATGTAATTTGTCACATTATTTATATGCTCATAATTAGGATAAAGTATAATTATATCGACTCCAGTTTGTCCTCATTCACCAATCCAGCTTCTGGACCTGGATCGGCTCCGATATCTTATCCAGTATCGGTATCGGTGCATCCCTACCAGAGAACCCGCGGTAAAGGGGAGGATGAATAGACTCCTCAGAGAGCTTTGTCAACCAACCTGAGGATCGAACCCACAACCTCCTTGCTTGAAAGCAAGCACGTTTATTTCTCAGCCGCTGTGCACCCCTCAACCTAAGCATCTATAGTATAATGTTGCTGACCTGGGCGTACAGCCAGCCTAGTTTGTTGAGGACTACGGTTCAATAAGGAAGAACTGACCATTATCAAGGTAGTGTGCGTTTGTTCACATGTGACAATGGAGGATGGAGGTGGTTTCATTAATATTTGTGCTAAACTGTGAGGGATTCATTGTCCAGGCCAAAACACAGTGTCCATGTGTATGTAAATAAATAAAAAAATGTATCTATAAAAATGGAGTATGAAACACTCAGTTATTCATGTTAAATTCCTACTTTATAACCTCATGTAAATCCATGCAAATCAAAATAAAGTATCTAAAACCTGCTTATTAATTAAATTGCTAATTGCATAATTAATGCTAAAGGTGATACTAAAGGAGATACTAATTTTTCAAATTATTAGAGCCCAGTTTCCAACCGAAACATATTTCTATATTCAGTATATATGATCTGAAAACAAAATGGAGGTAAAGTGTGATCATCCTGGTAGTTTGAAGTGAGTCCATCTGCAGCACTCAGTCGGACAGCTCCATTCATGTGCATTTCCTCTGAGGCTGACCGATAACCTCTCTCACTGGAGCTAAAAGCACCAGCGCGGAGAGGACCAGGAGGAGAAGTGTAAAAACTCATCTGAGAGTGGCCTGCAGAAAGGTAATGGGCCTGAGTGCTCTTTTATTTTAGACTAAACCTAGTTGTTAAAGAACTCATTGTTTGTTTCCGGTGACCCGTGAAAAGGCTTGTGTGTGGTGAGATGTACGTGTTGTGAACGCACACGGACAAAAGATGTTTCTTGCTAGATTTGAGACTCAAGAATGTCAAAAACTAAATCTGGCGCCTGGATTCAACAGTGCGACCAACTGGCTATTCTCCATTGTGTCTCAGGCTTTATGTGTCCTTCATGACAAAAAGTAGTTCCGTTTTGTCTGGGGGAATTTTCAAATGAAGTGCGATGAAATGAATTAAAATGATAACAAAAATAATGTTTTTTTAATTTAAGCCAAAAAAGTTCAGCTCACTTCACAGTTAATAATAATAAATGGCCACAGTTGCCCTGGGGCACACTGACAGAGGTGTGGCTGCCATTCTGCCCCTTTGACCACCACCAAACACCAATCACACAACCACATTCATTCAGAGGCAATGTTTTTTAAGTGTCTTGCCCAGGGACACAACAACAGTATACACTTGCGCGGGAATTGGAACCCTCTGGTTGCCGGGCGAACGCTTACCAACTGCGCCACTGCTACAGTTACACATGACACACACCACAATCAATCCAATCCACTTTATTTCTACAGCACATTTTAAAAAGTGTATTAGTAAAACCAAATAGGAACTACAATAAATCAAATACATAATCACACCAACACATAGAGGGAAGATGGTTCAATTCAATTTTATTTGTATAGCCCTATATCACAACAATGTTGCTTCAGAGGGCTTCACAAAAAGAGATGTATGTAAACAATAAACAAGGTCATTGCAAACAGTAACAAAGTCAAGATGGTTGAAGTGTCTTGCCCATTGACACAAATGCAGTTAGAACTTAAGCGGCAGTTGAACCACCAACCTTCTGATAGTGGTGGACACAGACTTTGTGGGTAACCATCCACCTTGACCAATACTAATTGAGTGGTGTGGCTCATTTCTACAGTCAGGCATGCAGATTGACCAAACTACTGTATTTTCTGTGACTACACCCAGCTCAGAGTGAACCATCAATACTCTTCTCAGCTGTACATGGAAGCGCCCCAGCACCAGACAGACATTCTTCTTCATTTGTGACATCGATCGGCCAACTTCACTCACGCCTCTGTCTACAAACACTCACTATTGTCTTCTCAAAGAGCTGTTCAAACTTTGAAGATTGTCGACGGAGAAAAACAAAAGAGCTGGATAATTAAGTCCTTATCCGCTAAGGAAGGACCCACATTAATCCATTCATCGATTTAGAGCAGGAGCCTGTTGTGATGGAGGCTGTGTAAATGCCACCCAAACCAATAGACAGGTAAGTCATAGGGAGTACATTCATGAACAGGTAATTAAAGATAAATGAAGAGCAGGGTGAGTGGCAGATTAAAAAGGGGGCAGGGCATGGAGAGTTGGGGGGCAGGGCAGATGACATAAGATTCACGGGAGATTTGTAGTTTCAAATTTCATCTTGTACCTCTCCTGATCCGTCCAATCGACTCCACTGGTAGTGCGGACCAATCATGTGGCAGCATTGCCGCGAGTAGGCGGGCTTTAGGTTTGCCGACGACAACAAGCCTTTTATTAAAACGTATTAGCAACACGGGGACGCTGAAAAACATAATCTATGCAGCTATATTTTTACAAAGACATATTTTAAAAACCACACAATGAAAATGTAATACATTCATTTACTAGTTTAACAGTTCCTTGTTTGGCTATGTCATATCAGTCCTCCTCTTTTTGGATGATTGGTGCCTAGCCCAGCAACTCTGGGCCTTAGGCGAGTACACCTTTAACAGTAGCCAATTAGTCCCATGGGTGACTAGTTGGGCCATAGTGTGACCGATTCTTCTAACACATCTTAAAATGGTGGGCTTCCAGACATTCCGGAGCAATCCAGAGGGGTCCCCAGGCCAGCTGAGAGACACAATCTCTCTAGTAACTCACCAACTAATGTTGCCTTACATTTTATAATATATCTCAAATATTTCTACTAGGGCTGAAGGCAGTAGTTTTATTGGTCGACCATTTTCCTTCACTTTTTGTAAATCAATAAGCTGCATGCATCTTAACTGAATCTTTGCTGCCACAGTATGTAGGCCCCTTTAAGTTCACTTATTACACTGGTAGACAGGCTGGGGATGCAGAAGTACGAATCAACACATGTATTTACTGGAATGTTTTGTTTTAATTCATTTATTACCGACTCAGCTCCGAGCCCCAGAGCAGCGGGAGAGCGCACTTGACCACACGCACATACACATTACGCAAGATGAAGTGAGAAACAATAGACCCTTTAAAACATTTGTCATATGGAATGTTCAAAATTCCAGAATGGAGGCGTTCACTTCACAAGAAAGTAGTGTTTGTGGTGAAGGATAGAATAATTCTGAACATACAAGGAAAAAAAATATTATTGTGGTCGTCAACATTTCTGTAAGGACTTTTTACCTCCAGCCAAAAGTCTAACTGTTACTAATGTGTGCATTAAATAAAGATACAATGTGAGGTACAAAACCATCTTCATTTGCAATATTTTGTGACTAATGCTAATTTCTCCATGTCTTGCCTCCAGTTGCCTCCATTCCAGAATTTAGAATGTTTGGTTTACAGACTTTTAAGGGGTATTTAGCGCCACTAGATAATCTTTCCCATTACCTTGGCTTTTCTGTGTAGAAAGTAATTTGTTGTTAGCAAAGAGCAACATGAAAAAGCTAATAAGCTAACTAGCCTGCTGTTTATCAGAGCTGAGGAACTGCACGGCGATTATTAAAGTCTCTGGTCGATGCAGGATCATTTTAATGCGATCGACAATGGATCTAAAGAATATCTTCTCCGAGACCTCTCTGTGACATGCCCCATAACAACTCTCCAGCGAGGTATCTTGGTGGTGTCCGTTTGGAAGTGGGGCTCATTGAACTGACCATGAGAGTAAGTGGTGGTGAAAGGGTTGAAAGAGTTGGAGGCAGATCAGAGCCAGTCAATATCCACAGAAGTGTGTTCAGAGGTATCGATGTTCTGAAGGTCAGCCATAGTCCACAAGTCACATGATCACATAATAACTGCACACGCAAATGACACAAACATTTATGTAAAAAATGTGTTCGTAAGATACAGGCCAGGTCACATGTACCCCTTAAGTCAGGGGTGTCCAAACTATGGCCCAGGGCAGAGCAATTTTTTGTGGCCCTCAGGTTTACCCCTCAATTGGCTCAAATGGTCTTTTTACTGCATTTGACTCCACTTGAAGTCCACTTTTCTGTGTGGTTACTGTTGTAATATAGAGCGACAATTAGTGAACAAACCTGAACCTGAACATAAGAGGTCAGAAACAGATACACCTGAAGGGGGCTTTTGGTGAAGCGAAACCCCTCAGCAAGTGGCCCTCCTCGGTATAAATTTCTGACATGTGGCCCTCAGTGAAAAAAGTCTAGACACCCCTGCCTTAAGTGATGGTTCCTGGTCTCCACTATTGTTATACTGTGGTGTACAGGTTAGGGGGTGTCTCCCTTCACGCCATAATACATTATTTGCACATATTATATCCTTTTTTAACATTTGATTTTGTTTATGTTAATATCATAACAAAATGCGTTTAATTTCTCATTCCTGGCACACACATCTCAACATGAAGGCATTTTGCAAGAATCACTGTGTATCCACTGCCCTCCATAATGCTCATGTTTTGTACCTGTCCTCTTCTGTACTCTTACTGCACCAGACTTGCCTCTCTCTCCTCTCCTCTTAGCGTCGCTCCCTATTGGCCACTCTACTAAAGAGCCGTCACACGCACTTTGAAGTCTGTGCAAAGGCAAAATATGAAAAGAGCCAGCGTCCTCCGTGAAAAGGTGCCTCTTTATTGCCTCTATTCCCCGCTCTGCCTCGCCTCGGGCCCCGCTCTACGCTTCATCTCGGATACACACTTTGAAGAAGACCTCCCCAAAGCACGTCCACCATGACAGCCATACTAATGTGTCCTCTCACACCTGAGCTCTGTGTGGGGCAGGGGGCAATGGGATTAAAGTGGTACTCAGGCCAAAAAGACCAAGACCCACCCCACACTCTGGAAGGTAATTACACATGTTCTCTTTCAACAGGCCAAAGGTCACTAAAGTGTTTTACATTCCACAGACAGTTCATTTTGTAATATTATTATCAAAGCAGCACTCAGCTTTATAATGGGGGACTATGGGGGACTGTTGGAAAAGATATATCAGTTGTAATTAGGTGACATACAGGGACTTTATTAGCAAATATTTTTACCGTCAGCCCTCATTGTATTGTATAGTGATGTGATGTGAACAGGGCCATTTGGATTCACATGTGGGTGGGTGAAGAACTTTCACTGCTGGTGGTGGTATCCTCTAGCCACAGCTGCCCTGTGGTAGACTGACAAGGATGTGGTAATCATACTGCGTCTACAACCTCTCTGACAAGCACTCACACATGTAACATATTCATACCTTGGGGCGGCAGTGCCGCAGTGGGTAGGCGCTCGCCTTCAACCATAGGGTTGGTGGTTTGAGCCCCCGTCCGAGTGCATACTGTCGTTGTGTCCCTGGGCAAGACGCTTAACCCACATTGCCTATGAATGAATGTCGTTGTGTGATTGGTGTTCGGTGGTGGTCGGAGGGGCCGACACAGCAGTTTTTTCTGCACTGGTTGGAGCTGGAATCCAACCACCAACCATCAATTAGTGGACAACCTGCTATACCCCCAGAGCAACAGTCAGCCCATATGCTAAAACCCACTGAAATTCAAGCAAGTAGCCACATAAGCTACATTAGCCATTATACATTTGGTAGTGAAGCAGAACTTGTGTTAGACGTACTTGACAGAACAATTAGCAGAGTCATCAATTTGAAGGACTTTGCTTTTCCAGAATTTACACATCTATTTTCACCTGAGTGTGTAAATGAGAGAGAGAGAGGGGGGAGTTCTTTCTTACTGTGAAAGACTTGAAATGACTTAGATGGATTCCCCTGTCGTTCCAATAAAACTGCTCTAAATGCTGTCTCTAGTCGCTACTGTGTGCGTGTGTGTGTGTGTGTGTGTGTGTGTGTGTGTGTGTGTGTGTGTGTGGGCTCCAAGAATACTGGATTTTTAACAAGAAACTTTGACTATCAGACGTTTATGGCAACATTTCGCTTGATCAATATACAGTCAACATTGTGCTTCACTCTCCCGTTGAGTGGAGTACATCTTTTTTAAGCGTACATTCCTTTTGCTACACATAAGCCAAGATCTCACATCAGTTACGTGGACCTTCAGGGTGTAAGAAGTGATGTGTATAAGTTAAACAGGTGGGGGAACGGGCCTTGGACATGGCCTGCTTTTGGATTGGAGATGCTGCTGTTTGGAACCAAGAAGGAATGGATGGAGCATTAGGTCATTCATTTTGAATTATCAAGTGTAATTTCAATGGATTAAAGTGAGCTTAAACCAAGACGAACCAAATCGGGACCAAACCGGGCCGGGACCAAACCGGGCCGGGACTAAACCGGGCCTGACTAAACCAGGTGTAAAGTACATCTAAACAAGTACTAGCTCTAAATAAAATGTATATGAGAAAGAGCCACCATCTACCACCAGTGGCACCTACAGATGGGACTATTATATAGTTCATTGCAATGAAAACACTCAAGATTAAGTTATCATGGCCATTTCTCATTATCGTAATAAATATTCAACACGATAATCATCATTTATTTGCACCACAATGCTCTTTGGACTTTGTAAGTTCAGTTGATATTGTCTCACAGGAAAAACTATCAAATGTAGAGTGGTGATTCATTTTCAGACTTGATCAACAATATCCCATGTCTACCTGTACCATAGTTTGAGAACCGCTGCCATAGTTCTCATTCACATATAACGGTTCTTATACCGGGTTTGATTGGGACTAATGTCCCAGTATGACCGCTGTAAGTGGCAGCAGTGACTCAAGTAGTTTGATAGATTCATATGTAGATGTGTCCTTGGGTAAGACAGCCTCGTTGTATGAAATAGTGTGTGTTTGGTGATGGTTTGAGGTGTTGGCTCTAGTAAGAATGGCTGCCACATCTGTCAGTCAGTCTGCACCAGGGCAGTTGTGGCCAGAAGTGGTTAGAGCAGCCCATTTTACTCAAGTAAGAGTATTGTTATTTAAAAATAATGTTACTCAAGTAAAAGTAAAAAGTACTGATTCACATAATTACTCGAGTAAGAGTAGAAAAGTACTGGTGAAAATACTACTCAAGTCCCGAGTAACTGTTTGAGCGTAATGTCAGATTATTTGTTTAATTTTGTGGTAATCTGGCAAAAAATAAAAAGATAATAAACAGATTTGGATATTTTCAAAGGATAAACTAAAAACGTAAATAATATTTTCCAAAATTAAGGCACAAGGAACAGAATTTCCACATCATCACATTTTTCACATAAAGCTGTTCTTACATGACACAGATGTGGTAAAAGTACTCTTACTCATTCTAGATTTACAAGGCTTTACTCAAGTAAGAGTACAGTTACTTCAAAATATGATTGCTCAAGTAAAAGTAAAAAGTATTGTGCAGTAAAGCTACTCTATGGAGTACAATTTATTTAAAAAGTTACTCGAGTAAATGTAACTGAGTAAATGTAACTGAGTAAATGTAACTGAGTACTACCCACCTCTGGTTGTTTAAATCTAGTAATAATAAATCTCATCTCATTGTCTTTTTTTTTTACATAATGGCATCTCTTTTATGTTTTAAAAGTCAGCTTCAAACAGCCTCTATCTTGACATTGAGTGGAGTTGTCTCATGTTGGCACTTGTCATGTTTGGTGAGTTGACCTTGCCTTCTCTGTATAGTTGCTGAAAATTCATGTTTAATGGTCCTCATTGTTATTCCATATGCAATATTCAGTAGGGTGTATATATTTTGCTGCGGCACAAACAGTGAAAACAGCTCCATAGACTTCATAAACACACACTCCATAGAAATGCCCCATGTCAAGAGTTCTGGGTTTCTAAGACAAACGGTTTCCAACGCCTGATTGTGAATAAGAATGAAGAGCTCTCTTTCATCTGTTATCACTGTGACCCGTGAATGTTATGCATGAATTATTTTTACTGCATAAGAAAACATGAAATAAACTGCAGTCACTGGGATATGTCGCACAATAGAACGCATTTAGCCCAAAGCATTCGGAAGACACCCCCCCCTGCACAGTGCTCAATGTAAAATACAAATACCTCTCTGCGTCTTGTTGGCTGCATGGCTAGTTGTGGGTTCGATCCTCAGGCTAGCCGTCTGCAATCTCTCAGTGTGTGGGAGGCAGCCCATAGAAACATATGACTCCTTTAAAACTTTCCAGTACCACAAACATATTTGGCATTACAAACACCATTTTAATCTGGTCTAAACCTGGAAATATAACCAACCAAAACAGTTCTAAACTGGGTCTAAATCAGGACTAAACTAGAGCTAATCCACATCATCCAAATCTTCTTCAATTCAATTTTATTTGTATAGCCCTATATCACAACAAAGTGCCTCAGAGGGCTTCACAGAAAGTGATATAAGTAAACAATAAACAAGGTCATTGCAAACAACAAATTTAATAATATCATTAAACACACACATAAGGACTGTCCCAGGACATCCCCCATCCTTAGACCCTCCATTGCGGTCAGGAACTACTACTACCACTATGAAATACCACTAGAAAGTGCATGGGTTCCACTGGTGGTGCCCGAACCACAGTCTGAAAACCATTGTCCTACAGTTAATGGCAATGTGGCAAATGAGCTTACTGATGATCAATTTATGCAATGTACCAATAATTGACATGTCATTCTGGAGGTCAGTGTGTGGAGCCTGTCTTCCTGGACTCTCCACTCTGCGGCCCACCTCAGCAGTATGTCCTCACAGTGGTTTTAGGCACTGCATAAATTAGTGGTGTTTATTGAGTGTTGAGACGGAGCGAGTCGGCCGTGTTGGCACTCACACTATATTGGCATCTTAAAAAGATGAATTGTGCCCACGGTGCTATCCAGTTCCTAAACAATTATTATAATTCTGTGAGCTTCATGTTTCATTAATGAGAGGATTAAAGGCTGATGCAAGGCTCTCCCGCTTCAGTCTGAGGCAACACCACAGAGCAGGTACTGTGCAAGAAGAGGAAGGGTGTCCCAGTGACTTCAAGTAAGTTCTAGTTGAATAGTTGCAATGTGAATGATGTAACATGTTCAGGAATGGAATCACAGGGGTGTTAGGGGGACCGAGATAAAAATACACTTTTTGTGGGACCAAAGCGTGTTCGGGACAATGTGGGACATGTTTCAAACACAGTGACTCACTAATAAGCATGATCTAATTAGTACATCATCATCTTAGGATCAGCTTAGACCTGTTTGCCTACATATGACAGTGATTGAGATAGTTACTGGCCTTAATGGTGCGGGCCAGTCAAGCTATTCAACACCAAACTTGCCAAAAGTTCTAGTCTTTATAGTGAGGGCTTTGTGCACTGGGGCAGTAGGGTAGGAATAGTAAAGATTCTTCCTCAAAGAAATTCTGTTTTTTAGTTGTGCATGGTTCAGACATGTTTTAGTCCTGATATAGACTCTTACACACCACAAAATCCCTTAATTCTGGACCTCTCTGACCTCAATGCTGCAGACGGCCATGGTGTGAACGTGTTTGTTAGCCTCTTTTGGTTTCTGCTCTCCCCAGAGACACATGTATCCCTTTGAACAGCTCCCACATACACACAGGGCTTTCTCGACTCAGCACTCTCTCTTTGCTGAGTCATGGTCAGGTCCGCTCCCCTGGGACGGCTTCACTGTGGGAACAACAACAATAGTAACAACAGATACTAACATCACCTCTGTCTTCTGTGAACAAGCTTGTCTCTGTACTTATGATATTGATATATGATGTTGAAAAAGCTTAACTTCAAGCCAATGGTATCATAAAAGTAGTCAATTGCAAACACTGTGGGGGTATACACCATTTGAATGCAAGTAGAAGTATTGTTAATGAATTAAGTGATTAGCCTTAATGCCTCACAGCAGGAAAGCTTGGATTCCCAGATCACTTCTTTGTGGAGTTCTCTCCAAAATCATGTTGGACAATGGTTTGTATAAGTCTTACTTAACCTTATCAGTTGTTACTCTATTGCTGGGTTGCAGGTGACATTCTATAGCCCTATACATTTTACTGGGAGATGGGGGGCAGAAAAATGACTGTTGTGAGTCTGCAGATGTTGTGTGTGGTTGGACAGATACAGGGGGGTAATGGACCATGTCACTGATAAAAAAAAAGATAAGATTCAACATTTGTGGATTTTTTTGGAGGTATAGTTCTTCTACAAATCCCATATAGTTCATACAGAATTCTGGCCCCTGCCCCCCTGTCTGAGGGTATGACATCATCACATTCTAGAACAAAACGCACAAAAGCTCTTGATCAAATTGAAATTAATGATCATTTTCAACCACAAAAGAGTCCAAATTGAGAATTGATAGAAGTGCGTTGAGCTTCTGTGTGCTGAGTGTTTTACATGCTGGCACTTACAACGACAAGGACACTGTTCCATCTCCAACTATTTTATTTCCCCCGAGAGGCTTTTCATTTAAGACTTTAGCTCCTTTACAGTCGTCTGCTCTGACCAGGTATTGCAGTAAAAAAAAAAAAAGTTGTTTTTGTAAGTTTTGCAGGGTCACAGCCTTTTTAACTCACTCAGAACAACTTTGCTCAACATTTTGAAGAGCAATGAATTAGCAATAATAGACATGGTACATTGTATTCAAACAGTTCCACTTTAAGCCACTGGTTCACTAACAGTACAACTTAATGTATGAACCCTTTAAAATATTCTCATGGTGATAGGATGACACGCTTACACAACATCATGCTTATAGTAGACTCCAGTCAGGAGGTCATATGTAAACTCATTTGTTAGGGATTCACTAGTTCCCTTTTCCAGTACTCCTTTCTGTACCCCACTTCTGCTATTCCTAA
>JAVQKC010061824.1:0-10188 GCA_036025475.1 Philypnodon macrostomus
TACATTATTATATTATATATATATATATATATATATATATATATATATACATACACTGTTATTTAACAATTTGGTTTAAAATTAAATTGGTTTAGCATGTTAGCATTATGAGACACTGCTCAAAGCATGTGTGACTTTTTTTTTTCCATTGAATTTGTTTACAATCTAAACTAAAATTACAGATTTGTATATGAATGATTTCAATGTAAAAGTCCTTGATCCTAATGCAGTACAATGTTGGGTACAGTCACATATAGACAACATGTAGATGATGAAGCTTACATACATCCATACTTAGTGCAGAGGGAAGAAACACGGGTGAAAAAAGTGTGGGAAATTGAAATGTGACGCTTATATTAAAACAATAGGCCTAGAGGAATATGAACTACTTTGAATGCAAGAAGTCAGCCTCTCCAGAAATAAAGCGTATTATTGGTTTTCTGAGGATGCTCATCTGTTCTGCTGCTCGGCTTTTCCCCTCAGTCTTTGCAGGGCATAGTGTGACTGTAATGACCCATGGAGAGAATATTTAGGGGCATTTTCAACTCGGTAACATTGAACCCAAACAATTTATATTCAATGTTTTGCTTTACTGTACATTAGGCACCATTTAAAAGCAGTAGTGCTTGCTCATTGACTACATTGGAATCTGAACTGAATGAATAAAATAATTGGTCAAATATGCATTGTTAAACCTAATAAATGTAGTCTTTAAACTGCATTAAAAGTGCACTTGAATGTTGAATGTAATTCTGTGAGTATATTATGCATTAATCAGCTGTGGAGTCTGTTCTCTGACAGATCTCCCTTCCCTCAGCCAAAGCAGCATGGATGCTGCCTCAAAATGCCTATAGTAAATCCATCCTTTCATGCATGGAAGCTCACAGCGAGAAAGTAGGACCCTGATTGGATAAAACCGGTGGGAAACAAAAAACGATGGGCAGGGGACCGGCCAGGGCGGGCTGAGAGGCTGGCTGATCGATGAGGAGACTACAGCAGTGATGATGACCTGTTGAATTCTCTCAAAATATTTATTTTTTTGTCAAAAGAGACTAAAGACTCTTCCTGACATTATGGGGAACTTTTTTGTGGTTTGGAGACTCGTAAAAGCACGTATTGTTCCGCACATATCCTCTAGGAGCAGAACTCAGCCGTGAGTTCAACCCCAGGGTCGCGACGGTTTCATTCAACAGCGCACATCGCTTTTTCCCACTCACTTCGCCACAACAGTTAATGACGAGAAGTGCATAGGCCTACTTTCTGTTCATTTTAATTTAATTTAAATAAAATAAACTAAAAGCATTTTAATATGATATAACTTAGCTGGACTGCCTCAGACTTATGTCCAGATTATGTCTAATGAGTGACAAAGGAGGGAGTGCCCTCCAGCATGGAGCTAATACTGTCTGTAGTAGATGCTTAATGATTGATTTCCTTAGAGTTTTATTAAAACAAAAAAGGTGGGCCATGGTCAGTAGAGCATGCGGGACATTTTCAGATCAATTTCAGTTTTCACGCAGTTTGCCGAATGTCTCACCCCATTCTTCTCCCTGGTTTCCTGTCCAAAAAAGGACCCAGAAATATAAAAAATAAATACAAATAAATGTGTAGGCTACATATAGCTTAATGCTAGGCTACATTATAAGACTCCAATGAGCATCCCTTGTTTCAAAAACCAGCAGCAGCCACTGTTTAAAAGGTGACAATGAGTCACAGGGATGACAGAGTAGTGACATAGACAAACAATATTCTTCTAAAATAGTCATGTCTTTGGTGAAAACTAGAAACAAGTCACAATATTATGGGATATACTGTATTATTACAGTAAAAGTAATTATTAAGGATGCACCAATATGAAATTTCTTGGCCGATACCAATTCTGATATTCTGTAAACATGTTTTAGTAGGATATGTTTCTTGAAACTAAGAAATCAACACATAACCACAATAACAGCATTAATTGTATTTATTAATCGATAAAAATATTTTTTATTGGATTGTGCGACCATGAATTTAGATTTTTCCAATGGCCTTTTCTTACTCTGACTCTTTCTAACCCTCAATATTAGAAGTCATCCTTTAAGAACAACAGATTAACATCAGCCATCTGTACAGGCCGATACCAATATCAGTCAGAATTGTAAATACTGATACCGATAGCGATGTTGGGCCTATATATCTATGCATCACTAGTATTTATATTATACTGTAGCTGTTGAAACAAATGCCCCCATGATCAAAAGTGAGGAATAATGAGCTACATTTACTGAAAGGTTTACGTCTACTTATTATGTAAGATTAATTTGAAGTAACACCACTCTTACCCACCTCTGTGGTATATAGAGAGACCTAATGTGAAGAAAAAAAATTGTGTATGTTATTGATGTTTAATGAATGAGTACAGACATTTGTAAATGTTGTCTAATTACAAATGCATGAAATTGCCTACAAACTGCACTTGAGTATTCTTTATTACTTTTACTTGAGTAAGAAACAAAACCCTTCCCTGCCATACATAGTAAATAATCCTTAACACTCAACATGTTCATATCATGCTATGGTTAACCTGTTATCTAGTAATAGTGTTAAGATAGCCATGGTGTTGTTGAGAGGAACAAAAAAAAAGAAAAGCCTAGATTGTGGGTGTTTGGTCTGACCACAGTAATCCCAGCTCCTTCCTTTTATTGAACTAAATTATTGGGTAAAGGACGGCTGAGAGCCTCCGAATGACAGCTTTCTGCACAAATTCTAGCTCCATGCCCGAGAAGGAGAGGAAAACAACATCATGTATGAATGGTGTGAAGTATTGAACACTGCGAGAGCCACTGGAAGATAAACGCCTAGGGAGAAAGAGGGAGGCAGTCCAAAAAATAAAACCCAAATTGAATTCCCCCAGTGTGAGTGTGTGCCGCTCTGCTCTGTATGCATGTCCCAGCCTCCACGCAGAGCATTTGTGTGCACACTGATGATTCTGACAGGCTGGCTGCATCAGCAAAAAACATGGCCTATAAATTGCAATGGCTTCAGCTGCCTCGTGCAAGTATTGACTGCTAATATGTGGCACAGGCCTTGGAGGAGGAGCTGAGGAACAGAGTGCACACAGAAATCCCATTAAACAACATCAGGAGACACTGTGGGACTATACAATACTACACACACACAAATAATAAAACATTTATTTGATACATGAATCTTGGTAGGCATACACTCTTCATAAAGCAGTGTTTCTCAAATAGTGGGGTGCTTTTTTTGCCGTACTAGAATAAAGTGTAATTGCACATCCACTACAGTAGTTGGCAATGGCACTCTCATTGTCAGAGTGTGCAGTAAACAAACCCTCAAGAGACAACATGTTTTTTTTTTTAACAGGGATGAAAAGAAAGGAGAGAGACGAAGATAATGAGACAAAAGCAAGTCACCCGAAAGCTAAGACAAGGAAATATGACGAAGCGAAGTAAAGCTTGGCTTTACTGTGACTACAGTGGGAAACGAAGAAAGACCGCTGTGTTTACTGAGTCTAAAAATACTGGCAGCGGAAAGCATGAAGCCAAATAAATTAAGGCGCCACTTAAAGACATTACACCCCAATCACTCCGATAAGCCACTGGAGGTTTTTTCAGCAAAAATGTGCTGAAAAACTAGCCCTGAAAAGTTAAAAATTAATTACTTTCCACCAAAAGCAGTGAATATACAGTCCCATACCTTCTCTTTCTGAGTATAATCCTCATGCCTGGGGTTGTAATCAACTAAATTCCCTCGTACAGCAACCCCTTGATGTTTATTTCACTGCTACATGCTTTAGTGCGTTTATTTTGAAGGTCCAGCGGTAGTTTTATATTTCGTAATTCCGGGCCTATACTTTCTGTTTAGCCGCCATTATCTTGGGTTATAGAAGCAGGAGCTGCGCCAGCTCCGCTCAAAATAGGTTTCAATCCTATCTAGAGCTGCATGAAAGTCCGCGTGTGAATTACCACACAGTTCATCAGTGGCTGCCGTTCTGCTGCAGCTCCGTATCGCTCCCCTCTTGGTGTAATTTAGGGGTTATGTTGTTGTAGTAGTAGCCACTGACCTTGATGGACACACAGGGTTTGAGATAGTCTCATCAGTGATTTGATGTTTTTACTTGGGTTTTATGTTTTTACCTCCACTCGAAGGCAAATGTGGGCTCCACTCGAAGGCAAAGCTTTAAATATGGATATTTAAATCTTAGCCAGTAACAAGCTTCTTCTCAGATCAAGCACTATTTTGCTTTGCCTAACATTAAAGACTGAATTGTGATTTTTTTTCTTACATACACCTCATATTTTCATTAATTCAAGCTGTCATTTTACCTAAACGTGACAGGCCTTACCCTTTTCCCACTTGTCATTACATTTTTACATATTCCTGCTGACCAACACAATCTGTGATTACATTGCCTTAACATTGTCAGAAACACTTTGTACATGCTGGTCCACCTTTGTGTTACTTGCTGATTGGTGCACTTCTGCAAAAGCTCTAAGGCATTCTGACAAGGCTCAACACAGAGCCTATGGGATTACTCAATAATAGGCAGATTGGGAACAGCAGTGTTTACAAGACACTGCACAAAAATCAATCATCATTAAAATACTTACCAGTAAATATGCATGTTAGCAACATATAGTCTTCCGGTAGTACTATGGATTATTTTCAAAGACATGCATGTGAATGAATATGGAAGTATAGTTGTCTGTCAGTGTGTTGGCGAGTGTGTCAGCCCTTCAACTAACTGACCATAGTCAAGGATGTACACCATCTAAGGCCCATAGTTTATTCGCAGGTAAAGGTAAAGACTCCAGTCACCAATATATTGTGACTATAATAATGTGTGGAAAAAGCTCACATGAATTGGTCTACCTGGACATTTCAGACATTAGAGCAGTCCAAACTTTTGTGATAGAGGGCCACTTTTATATTGTCACTGATTACAATATAGGTCACTAACTGTCAAGAAGTAAACAACTAGAAAATATGTTAAAAGCTAAAAACAAACAAAAAACATTAAAACTGCTTCAGGGCCAAAAGCAATACAGTTCATTTTTGAGACCACGGGACAATTTAAATCTTGCCAAGTGCTGTGACTGGCCCCCATGCACTGCATTAGATAGATATTAATATCATGTTGCTAACAATAAAACAGTGACAAGTTAGGTAAATCATAATCATCAACCATTGTCAAAGCACACAACCAGGTGGAGAGAAAATGGAGTATACCATTATCTCTCATTGTGGTATAAATAACATGATGTGGTGAAGTGCTTTGTGCATCTTATCTGTGATTGAACAAATTTCAGTTTCATATCCTCCAGTATAACAGCAGGTGTCTCAAATCATACATATACCATATATCATACAATACATCTGCCGCAACAAATAGAACTCTATTCAAGTCAATGTGTCAGTTTACACAAGCTCTGTCAACTCTACAGCACGTCTATTTTTGACGGATCCCCAAAGGGGTAGCAGAGAAATAGCCCTTGGGTTACTTTTCTGGTTTTATTGAATACTTTTCTGGTATTATTGAAGACCTTTCTGGCAATATTGAAGACTTTTCTGGCATTATTGAAGACTTTTCTTGCATTATTGAATACATATCTGGCATTATTGAAGACTTTTCTGGCATTATTGAAGACTTTTCTGGCGTTTGAAGACTAATGTACAGTATAAGCACATAGTATTGTGCAGTCATGACTCCTCCATGGGCCGCGGGTGATGCCGTAAACTCGTTCCCCAGCTCAAAGCACTCAAAGGTGGTCAGCCTAGAGTCAACAGTGCACTCTCTGCCAGTTCCCTCCCCTCTCAGAGGTGCCCCACGCTATCACGTAGCACGGAGCGGCAATGAAGAGCACATACTCGTATAGGCATGTCTGCTTGTTTTAATCAGCAAATATCCATGAGGTGTTTCAGTTAGCGAGAGAAACGGAGAGAAGTTTGGAGCACTTCTCACGCAGAGAGAAAGGGCAAAAGGTTTGTTTGGCATTTAAACTTAGAGTAGACGTAACGTACTAAATTGCAGTGGGTCCAAATAATGTGAAGGAGACGGTTCCATAGACTAATCTTGTTTTAAGTGGTGAGTTAGCAATTTGTTATTCTGGTAATTTGTATTGCTCGGCATTTTAATTGGACCATTTAGATAAGGAGATCAGATAAAAGCCCCATTTTAGTATGTGTCTCTTGGCCTGTTTTACAATGTGAATATTACAAAAATAAATGTCCAAATTACTTTTTTGTGGAGATGTGATTTGAGATAATTGAATGTAACTATTGGGCCTCGGTGTAGAAGTAGAGTGCTCTGTAGCTCTCAGTTGTTTTGTATTGCTCTAAAGCTGCAACTTGAATACTGTTACACTCTGCTGTGCTGTTGACTGTATCCAGCTCCCCAACACTTTACCGCAATCCAATTAAATGCATGTGTGTGATCTGTGCACAGTGAAGCCAACGAACGTGGCGGCTCAAAAAGTACTTTGTCTATACCTATACTTGTACTCAGGCCTAATCGCTGGGAATACGTTGGGCTAACTAGGTGGAGATCCCATCCTTGCTGTACTGATCATGGCTTTTGAAGACCATTAATACTCATTAGGGGGATTCTTAGTGGCTTAAGCCCAAGCTCATCTCTTGGTGCCGGGGTTGCTTTGCAGCGAGCGAATGATGAGGGTTGGAGATGAGGGGATGATGAAGCAAATATCTTGCCAAGAGGTTTGGCCCAGACGGGAAATAAGTTCGAATTGGACAGATATACATCCTGGAGTTCACTTTATGAAGTAAATTGGGGTATTACTGCAGCAAGGGTGATTTATTTAGAGGTTGTTGATACTGTTGTGTAAAGGTATAGCTTTTAATGTCTATAGCAATGTCTTTCCTGTGATTCAGGTGGCATTGGTGGGATGTGGGCTCTTTCTAGTACTATTGAGGAAATTAAATTAGCATCTAATTTACACCTGTTTCATTTACTCACATTCTTCCTTGTTTGAGACTAGCTTTAGTTGAGGCTTGAATTTGGTGTGTGAACCGAAACCTAGTTCTGGTTTACCCCTTTTCCATGAAGCTGCTGGTTCTGGGCAGGGGCAAAGATCGATTAGGTTATTTTAGAATGACATTGGGGTTCCACTGGAGCCACAATTGGGATACATCTCCATTGTCCTAACACATATGAAATCCATTTTTTTTTTACATTGTAAAAGATTACTTGTATTAGCTATTATATTGTTACATTTTGTAAAAGAAAGCACTTATTTCTACTTTGATCCATAAATATATATATTTTTTGGGGGACTGGCTTTACAAACCTACCTAACATTTCAGAAACGTTCAATTACAACTCCTAGTGATTGCCCTGAGGAAGGTTACATTTACACAGAAATGTACTTAGTATAGCGCAGCGCTAGCAGCAAACTGTTGCACTCATTGCTTAGTTATGCTACCATTTAAATGATAGAACCTTTCCCTGGCGCCTGACGTAACTGGTGCATGTCTCTGGTTGAACTTTGAACTGGTGCCGAGTTGCTACCAGTGGAACTGGGAGCCAGCATATTTAATTGGAAACTGGTGCTAGAACTGGCACTGACTCCCAACCAGCATTGGGACCAGATCGGTGGAAAACAAGTAAATTTACTTCAGATGGGGCATGTAGATGATGATGATGATAGACTATTGCTTCGACCCAGGAAAAACCTTTCATTAGAAATGTCTATTGTTAGGCTCTAGACGTCAAGAATTATATTATTTTATTTATACAAATGAAATTCAAGTTCAGAAATAGGCCTAAATGTTAATATTATATATTATTATAGTCCTGTTTTCTGGTTAGAGTTTAATCCTGGTTTATTTCTGATTCTGCTGGTACTACTGCAACACACATTAATTACTGTAACACTTAAACTTAAAAAAATAAATAAAATACTGAATGTATACATGCAATTCATCCAAGAAAATGTTGTGCAAAAACATGACAAATCAAACTGTTGGTAGAAAACTCCTGGGTATGGTATTAATACACAGTAGGCTGAGCAGTGCCAAAAGACGACTGGAGATGGTTAAAGTGCTATCTCTAAATGATAATGATACATCCACATGTATAGAGTGTCCGCTGGTGTCCAAGTGCATGTCTGGGCCTGTTTGAGGTAAGTGCCTAATTGATCAGACTTTATAGTCCAGAGACTGAGGTTGGTCACATGGTCAAAGAGCTCTTCATTGACCAGGCTCTGCGATCAGTCCCATTCTGATGTTCTGAAGGCTCTGGATATCGTCAAGAGTGTACAAGAGGTTTGGAATAGGGTACATCAAAACCTAGATACAGAAGCATAATCTAGGGTAACATATCAATCACCTATAATAGCAAACCAACACTAGAGCATTCTTACCATGCATTTAGAGCTCTACAGGGCACATACATTTTCAAGATCAGTGAGCTGCAGGATGAAATGTCACCAGATGCCAGATCAACAGTTATATCAGGTTAACTGAATTACATCTCTGGAACTATTAAATCAATTTTGGAGAACCGTGAACAAAATAACTACATTTCACAGGCCTCACGATGTTGTGTATCCAGGCTTTTTTGCATACCTGCCTGTGCTGCTGTGGAGGAAAGCAGCAGCCCCGTTTGTGTGCAGAGCATCCTAAAGCCGCTCATTCATTTTCATTAAGTGCTGTCAACAAGGCCCATTACCCAGGCTGCAGAGTAATGGCCTCCCCTGAGAGCTGACCCCTTTATGGCACAGGTAAAGGGTTAACCCAAACAGACCACCTTACATGTAGCAACACAACACACAGTCCAGACTCTGTAAGCACTGTGTAATCATCTTGCATCTTCTATAACCAGCAGCAGAGCCACACAATACATAAAAAAGGAGTATGTATAAGCTGATTACTGGGTTGAATGACCTTCTACCATTGCAACTGCTTTACTTCTATATGGCATAAGTTTGAAAGATTGCAGCATATGATCAGTTGCTGAGGATGCTTTCTTGCAGTGTTTCGCAACTGATTTTGTGACCCATTTTTCATGTACTGTACATACTTTTTACTTGAACAAAGTCGACAAATTATAGACATATCAAGATGTTTTTTTTTAGATACTGTATCGTGAGCCACATATTGTGTATCAAATCATGAGGTACCCTGAGGTTCCCAGTCCTAATCATGTATCAAATAAGAAGAAAACTCCCCATAACATTTCTCTTTTGTTGGTCTACAACAGAGAATATCAACTGGACGCCTGGGGGCCTAATTTCAGGAGATCGTCACAGCGCAGGCATGTTTTGGTACACTTGTAGGGGTACTGGTCTCAGAGAAGGTCCAGAGCACAGAGAGACCTCATTGCCGCCGCAAACGACCGTGCCAATGTCACCATACTCCGCAGCAGCTCCTTTGTTGCACGCCCAGGGTTTTTTTACACTTGTAGTGGTACAAGAATCACACAGAGTCTGGCGAAGAGATGCCGCTCCAGGTTTATCAAAAGGCTACACTTTAGCCCACTGTAAAAAGACAGTTCTTCTTTTCACAGCTCCAGAAAACACTACACAGAATAGTGATTTCAAGGGCTGATTTCAAGTCATTCACAAAGTTTGATGGAGATGCAGCTTCACAGCATGGTGCTGCGTTAAAGTAAAATGAATACAAATATTAGTATCATTAATAAGTAGGCTATACTGTACCTTCTTATATATTACATTTTGATACATTTAATATGATAATGTTTAATTAATTAATAAGTGCATCCAGAATCCATGGCCAAGGATAGTCCCTAGAACCTGAAAATGAAAAGCATATTTGTCAATTTACCTAAAATGCCAACAACATTGTAATTGCCTTTTACTGTGGTAGAAAGTATTATAAAAATTCAGAAACCCACGGTAGTTGGGCTGCAATGGCAATTTATTGGTCGCAATTAGGAAATCGCAAGGCAATAGAAACTTTATTACAGACTCCAAGTTCAGAGGAAAACAACACACAATGCATGTGTCTTGTGGAGGTTTAACAGTTATTTTTTTACAGAAATCTGGTGTGAACTTACAACGGCGTATTAGGGCCATTCAAAGACGAAAAAAAAAAAAAATAGGATATTAGAATTTCGAGTTTAAAGTAGCAAATTTATGAGAAAAAAGTGGCAAATTTACGTGAAAAAACACGCAAATTTGCTAGATTGAAAACATGCAAATATAC
>JAVQKC010061827.1:0-21465 GCA_036025475.1 Philypnodon macrostomus
CAGCTTTAGGGAATTTTCTAAATTTGGCAAAAACATTCTTCACAAACATCCAGACAAATCAAAAAAGTGATTAAGGTGCCCGTTGGTAACAGTTGTAGCAGACGTACTGGGCAGACGTACGGGGCAACGTACGGGGCAGACGTACGGGGCAGACGTATGGGGCCGTTTTCGCCGATATACACCTTGCTGTCGGGGACGACAGCACAGGCCTAGTTATCAGATGTGTTGTTGTTGGGATCATTAACATAATACAAGACATGGTTCATATTCAAAAACAGAATGTTAGGTATTTTTAAGGACTCTTTGATGTCACTCCATAATTAGTTTGAAACAGGACAAGTAAAAAAAAGAGGCGTTCTAAGGATTCTACAGATCACAAAAAGCACAACCTGCCGGATCAAACTGAAATAGTTTATGAAGAAAATCAGCCACCGGGTAAATTATATGACAGAGTCTCTTTGACCTTAGGTGACACTGGCCATAAGTGCGTTAATGGGTTCAGGCAGAATTCAGGAGTAGGCAGGATTAATCAACTTAAACTGACAAAAATCCTAAATGATGATAGGAGGAATTGATTTTGTGTTGCAGGATGGGATACTGGTCGGGTGCATTCATCTTGAGCAAGATTCAAGAGGTTTGAGAAGTTGGGTGTGGAGGTGCAGAGGTGGACAGTAACTAAGTACATTTACTTAAGTACAGTTTTTGAGGACTTGTACTTTACTTGAGTTATATTTTTTGGGACAACTCATTACTTTTCACTACATTTGGAAGACAAAAAAATCATACTTTTTACTCCACTATACATTTCAATAAAAAGGCAAAAAGACATATTTAAGTAGTTTCTCGTTTGTGTGAAGATAAATACTTGGTTTACGCCTGATTCAGGACTGGTTTACTGTAAAACCTTCAGTTTTTGTTTGGATAGTTCTGATTTTTACTTGGTTTCATTAGCGTTTAGTATTAGGTTGGACTTGCTTTAGTCTTAGTTTATACCTGTTTTAGACTTTTGTCCCCGTTTTTCCATTCATGGATTTACACCATCCATCCATCTTCTTCCGCTTCTTCCGGGGCGCGGAGGCAGCAGTCTAAGCGAGATACATAATCCCTCCAGCGTGTCCTGGGTCTTCCCCGGGGCCTCCTTCCAGTGGGACCTGCCCGAAACACCTCCCGGGGGAGGCCTCCTCTTGATGTGGAGGAGCAGCGGCTCTACTCCGAGCTCCTCCCGAGTGACCAAGCTCCTCACATTATCTCTAAGGGAGCGCCCAGCCACCCGTCGGAGAAAACTCATTTCGGCCGCTTGCATCTGAGATCTTGTCCTTTCGGTCATGACCCAAAGCTCATGACCATAGGTAAAAAATTCTAGTATATTTCAATTACCAAATTGGCCGATATCTATTCAGAGACCAATATTTATTTAACATGTTTTAGCTGACATCACTCAACCTTGTGAATATTGTCCGATACCGACGTGCATGCCTTATAATGTTTAAAAAAACATGATTTAATGTACATCTGTAACATTTAGAAATACAATAATTGTGATTGGGGCGAGAACAAAGCCAAACATGACTTCCATGTCACTCCATCTTGAATCTTCCCTCTAAACCCATCTTCAATGAAGCAGCTGACATGATCCTGACTTCGCTTGGTCGGGACGTTGAAGACGATTGGACGTGACACGTACCAAACTCGGGACGTCCCAGAGTCATCTTCATCAGCTGTGCTCCTGTCAGCTCCTCTTCATCACTCCACTGTCTCACTGACACAGAGACACATGTCAGAAAGGTTTAAGTGTCTGCTCTTTTCTACAGTCAGGCCTCAGGAACATTGAGTTATGTTTATGTATGTTTGAATAATACATGCCTCAACAATAAAGGAAATTCTATATTAGTAAAAGAAGTAGTAGTTTTCAAAAATGATGATGTAATCTGTCATAATTATTATTTTACATTAGTCCCTCCCCTGACCTCTACATACTGCAGATACTTCATATCATAGAACATGATCAAATAGTCCATTTTAATTGCTCCTGACAGGCTGCCCCCAGTGGCCTAAAAAGGTTAGGTTAGGTTATGCTAAGGATACATTTTCACAAATAAAGTATACCTTATCTTATACATCAGATTTTAGTTCATGCAATATGTGAACAGGGCATGTCATAGCTATGTTGTGTATGTTGCAGTAATCACCAATAAGAGTGCTCATTGATTTGTGACTGAGAGATTGATAAAAAAAGACTCTGTAATCCCCCCGGACAGTAAAAAAACACATTCCCCAGTAGACAGGAAAGACCATTAGTGGTGATTGCACATGCTCAGTCCACAGATGACCGTTGACCTTGTTTGATCAGCACTTTTTGGTCACGGCCATTTATCATTGGTGCTCTTACTGTCAGTAGAGGTGTGGGCAGTAGCTGTGGGTCAGTATAACAGATTGCATTAGTGAGCAGTTACGGCAGCCCTGCAGGGACATGTTGTTGTCAATGTACATAGAATATACCTAACCTGACCTTCGTGAGATCAACTTGAGTGAGAGTTAGTGCAAAATGTTGTATTTTGATAGAAGATTAGAGATTAGGGGGGTCATGCAAGATTGGCATTGCACATATTGTATTAATGAAATTCACTACACGGGTGTAAGGGTGGACAAGGGTAGACCTTTATTTCACACCTTTGGGTCTGAGTAGTCACATAAAGGTCACTACCCAGACCCAAAGGTCACTACCCGTGTGAAATAAAGATCATACCCCTGTCAAATAAAGGTCACTACTGTGTGAAATAAAGGTCACTACCCGTGTCAAATAAAGGTCACTACCCGTGTTAAATAAAGGTCACTACCTGTGTTAAATAAAGGTCCCTACCCATGTTAAATAAAAGTCACTACCCGTGTCAAATAAAGGTCACTACCCATGTTAAATAAAAGTCACTACCCGTGTCAAATAAAGGTCACTACCCATGTTAAATAAAGGTCACTACCCATGTTAAATAAAGGTCACTACCCGTGTCAAATAAAGGTCACTACCCGTGTTAAATAAAGGTCACTACTGTGTTAAATAAAGGTCACGACCCGTGTTAAATAAAGGTCACTACCCATGTTAAATAAAAGTCACTACCCGTGTCAAATAAAGGTCACTACCCGTGTTAAATAAAGGTCACGACCCGTGTTAAATAAAGGTCACCACCGTGTTCAAAGGTTCATAATTACTAATTGTGGGCAACCTCCTATTATGAGCTCTAAGCCTCACAGAGGACTACTATGAGGATTAGAGCTCATAATTGATCTCAGGAAGAAAGACATTGGGCAAAAATACTCTTCACAAACATCCAGACAAATCAAAACTAGACCTTTACTATATTTGTCATGGTTTGGGGCGGGGCCTGTTAATTGCTCGTTAACAATATAAAAACCCTTAGAAATCACACAATGTCTGATTAGGCAGTTGTAGCAGACGTATGGAGCTGTTTGGCCGATATACACCTTGTTGTTGAGGACAACAGCGTGGGCCTAGTTCAGTATAATCAGTCGGCTGACCTCATTCTGTGAACACATAATGTTGCTGATCCTAGACCTGACCACTACAGGAGACTCTTACCTATTTGCTCAGTTAAATCCAGGTGGTGACTTTTGTTTCAGCCAGGCAGTGTATTTCTGACAAACAACAGCTGATAGTTAATATAAAGTGGTAGTCATGTATGTGTTGAATACATGTTGATTAAACAGTGCTTTAGTCCTGTATAGAGGATGACATTATGTATGAAGTGTATGCAGCAGACAAGTCCTATTTCAGGCCTGGTACCACATCAGTGACATTTATCATTGAGAGGGACGACACTATAATTATCCTGTCAATCTACTTGGGGGCTGAGGCGGCGCTCTGTGTTGAAGAAGAATGGACTGCTGGCCCAGAGGAGCTGACAGGCATTCGATAACGTGGCAATTAATGTCATAAATAATTCTCCAGCCAATTATATTCGAACGGACCGGGCCGCTCTAAAACACCTCTTTATTTCCTGTCAACCATTGGTTCACTATCAAACAGCTTTCAGGCGCGATTGAGCATATGGTGGACATATGGAGAGGACATAATGTGAGACCCAGCGGCCCTTAGATGGGATTTATTTGTGGGTTTGACTTATGGATGTCTGCTTATTGCTCAAGCGTGCACCTGCAGCAAAAGGCAGATTGATAACACAAACCAAAGCTAAAAAAGATAGATTTTAATTTGCTAAGCTGCTTCTAAATGTCCAGGAGTCGTACCCAGAGCAAACGGTGGACTTTTGTTATGAAGCTAAAATATAAATTCAACCAGAAACACTGTCAGCTCTCAACACTTCTTCAAACTTCTTTTATAGCTAATCATTGCCTCAATATCATGGCCAGTGATTCCCAAACTGGAGTGGGTCCCCAGAGCTTCTAAAAGTCTTTAAAAGTCCTATATATATTTGTTTGCACATTCCACAGTCTAGAAACATGGAGGTTATCATTTTACGTTTGACAGCATCAAACACAATAATTATCTAATAGAAGCTGTTTAGTGGAGCTTGGCTCTCAACTCAACTCAATTGCAAATGCAATTTAGACACTGTCTCTTTAAGGCCGGACCAAACCATTTGTGCCGGTTTTTGCGGGTTTCCAAACAAATGTTCAACCATTTTTTACTTCTTCTGAGATATAAACAAAGCCTTGACCCCCTCACAGCTGAGCACACATCTTCTCCTATCAGATATGTTGTTAAATGGTGGCGGCAACAAGGCTTCTCTGGGTGTGTGTGTGTGTGTGTGTTTTTTGGCACTTCCTAGAGAGGAGTGGCTTGCTCCTATTAGTTTCAATCAGCTCTTGGAGAGGTAGGTTTGAGGTAGGAACAACATTAGAACATTTAGATTTCGCAGAATATAGGACCTTTAAAATTAGATTTAGCTTGTGTATAACTCTTCATAGTTTTAGTCATGTCATATTAGTGTGAAGTTGATAGTTGAATAGTTAGTAGAGCAATGATGAACATAGCTGTAAAAACATTTCTGGATGCACACCAAAAACATAACATCCTTGCTGGCCCCATTTGTGATTGCTCATCAAAATACAGCCATGAATTGGAAACACTTATACTGATTACTGTATTATAAGAACGTTAACATGGTTGTAACCTTAAATCAATGCAAATAGATTTTTTATGCCTGTTTTTATTGTTAAAAGTGGTAAGCTATTCTAAAGTGTTACCTTTTGCTGTCTGGCTTTGAGACTTTCCCTCAGAAGATCCAAAGCCAGCAAAAGCATATTTTACTAGTAGAGTATAATAAAGTGAACCTGTAAAACCCCTCTGAATCCAACCTTATATCATTGTTGTGTGTGCCTGATCTCAGGTAATATATGTCAGTAGTGGTTAAATATATCAAAGACTGGTGCAGCCTTGAGAGGGTCAGGCCTGGACTGATGTATTGCTCTCTATGGCTGAAGGTCGTGTCGGGAGCTTCTACATAATGCATAAAACCTCCTCCAATCTTCTAGACCTTGGAATGAAAATTTGACTAAGTAAATCAGAGATGGTCCTGGCATTTCTATTAGACCCCGATGTAGAGCTGACCGTAAATCAGGTAAAATATGATATGTGGTAAATCATGGTTACAACTTGACCTATGGCTGGTGGGGGAAAAAGCATAGTGAACAGATGCTACAAAGACGAAAAGGCAATTCACATCATTGCAACAAATTTTCTTGGAATTGCCTCCAAACCCCAATAAACTGAGAAAACCTCAGACTTCAACGTGAATTGGTCTTGAATTGTACATGACCCAAAATGCTTTTTTTCAGAGTTATATAACCTTACTGTAGGGAGACCATACCAAAACTGAAGGAAACAAGAACAACTTGAAAGACCAGTAGCTTTGTTTATTTGTCTGTTAAATGTCAGACTATTTAAAATATCATCTAACCATCCAAAAACAGGCCCAAACAACCTGAATACCATTTTACACACTTTTTGGGCAATTATTGGAAGTGACCCAGAATGATAAATTTTGCCATACCTTTTATGTTCAAATTTGAGATGTCATGAAATCATCCAAAAACAGGTCAAAACAACCTGAAATACCCCTAGGTGTGTTTTTAGGGGCCCAAAATAAAAAAATTTCACTTTTAGGCCATTTGTTGGAAGTGACCCAGAATGATACATTTTGCCATACCATAGGCTTACCTTTGTTGTCAAATTTGAGATGTCATACAATCCACAAAAACACTTCAAAACAACCTGAAATACCCTGAGTTCTGTTTATACAAGTCCAAAATACAGTTTTAAACACTTTTTGGACAATTGTTGGAGGTGACCCAGAGTCATAAATTTTGCCATACCATATGGCAAACTTAACTTTTAGGTCAAATTTGAGATGTCATGCAGCTGTCCAAAAACAGGTCAAAACAGCCTGAAATACCCACGGGCTTGTTTTATAGGGGACCAAAATACTATTGTAAACACTTTTTGGGCAATTGTTGGAGGTGACCTTGAATGAAAAAAATTGCCATACCATAGGCTTACCTTTTTGGTCAAATTTTAGATGTCATGTAACCGTCCAAAAACAGGTCAAAACAGCCTGAAATACCCATGGGCATGTTTATAGATGCCTAAAATACCATTTTAAACTCTTTTTGGGAAATTGTTGGAGGTGACCCAGAATGATACATTTTGCCATACCAAAGGCTTACCTTTTTGGTCAAATTTGAGATGTCATGCAATCATCCAAAAACAGGTCAAAACTGCCTGAAATACCCCCAGGCTTGTTTATAGGGGACAAAAATACCATTGTAAACACTTTTTGGGCAATTGTTGGAGGTGACCCAGAATGATACATTTTGCCATACCAAAGGCTAACCTTTTTGGTCAAATTTGAGATGTCATGCAACTGTCCAAAAACAGGTCAAAATTGCCTGAAATACCCCCAGGCTTGTTTATAGGGGACAAAAATACCATTGTAAACACTTTTTGGGCAATTGTTGGAGGTGACCTAGAATTATAAATTTTGCCACACCATAGGCTTACCTTTTTGGTCAAATTTGAGATGTCATGCAATCCATAAAAACACTTCAAAACAACCTGAAATACCCCTAGATGTGTTTATAGGGGCCCAAAATACAATTTTAAACACTTTTTGGGCAATTGTTGGAGCTGACCTAGAATAGTAAAATTTGCCATACCATAGGCTTACCTTTTTTTCAAAATTGAGATGTCATCTATCCACCCAAAAACAGGTCAAAACAGCCTTAAATACACCTAGGTGTGTTTATAGGGGCCCAAAATACAATTTTAAACACTTTTTGAGCAAATGTTGGTGGTACCCCAATTTATAAAATTTGCCATTTTGTTCAAATTTGAGATGTCAGGCAACCCCCAAAACAGGTCAAAACCCCTAGTTGTATTTATAGATGCCCAAAATACAATTTTAACCTCTTTCTGGTCAAATGTTTGAGGTGACCCAGAATGATACATTTTGCAGAAAGGCTTACCTTTTTTGTCAAGTTTGAGATGTCATGCAATCCATAAAAACACTTCAAAACAACCTGAAATACCCCTAGGTGTGTTTATAGGGGTCCAAAATACAATTTTACACATTTTTTGGGCAATTGTTGGAGATGACCCAGAATAATAAATTTTGCCATACCATAGGCTTACCTTTTTGGTCATATTTGAGATGTCATGCAACCATCCAATAACAGGTCAATAAAACCTGAAATACCCCTATTTGTGTTTATAGGGGCCCAAAATACAATTTTAACCTCTTTCTGGGCAATTGTTGCAGGTGACCCAGAATGATAGATTTTGCCATATTATAACCTTATGGTTCTATTTTATTTTATTTTTAGATTTGGCACTTATAGTAATCCCTAATGCTTTAAAACACCTAGAATTACCCGTCTGACTTTTTTTGTTCATTAAAATACATTTTAGCACAGCTTTTAACCATACAATAATTTTCAAAACAACCTGACTTGACTTCAATACAACAATAAACCAATATTTCACAATTATATTACCTTCATAATAACCTGAACTGTATTTCAAATGATTCCTTTCTGAATCTTGTGCTGAAGTCTTTGTTTTGCGTGCCTCTCTGTGAACCCCCTGCCCTCTTCTATTTCGTATCAAAGGGCCAACTAATGTAAAATGCATATGGCCTGTGGCGGTGAAGATGGTGCCGTGGTTGTGAACAGGGGGATCGTGGCTCTAAAAGCTTCAAACATCTGTGTAAACACGTGGTCCCTCTTTCAACCGTGTTCATAGCGTTCTCATAGCCGTACCACACATGTCCGGGACCATATCAGTCTGCCCCGGGGCAGCTCCGAGAGGGCCCTGAACATCTGAGAAAACCTGCAGCTCCCAGCAAAATACATTATCACGGAGAGTTCGACCTGGGCAGCTGTTATTGTTGTAAGATACTGTGAGAGAACGGGAATGATGAAATACATGGAATAAATTATGCATAAATCACTGTTGATGGTGTAGGCATGAATAGACCTGTCACAATAACACATTTTGAAAGACTATATATTGCTTTAGAACATTTCTTTGAAGTCAATGAATTTATGCCAGCTTTTTATTCATTATCTATCTTAAAGCTGCACTACCTGATTTCTTTTTCCTTGTATTTTGGCAAAGATAATTATTGAGTTATTAGTGCAGCATAAAAGCTGTCATCTGAGAAAAAAAAATTAGACTCTGAGGTCACCTGTGGGATCACTTATAACGGTTTTTGTTTTAGAGCGAGGGAAGGAACTGTTTAGCCAATCACACGCTTCCACAGGACAGGAGCGCTCTGATTGGTTGCCATATTGTTTTTTTTTTATCCAAAACTAGAATCTATCAGGAATACTATAGGGAGCTGATGTTTGATGTGAACAATGTTTATTTTAAAGAATTCAAAGTCAACTCAATGTTATTCTCATTCTTCCTGGCTTCCTGGTTTGTGTGAGACCGTGATAGAGGGTCTCGATCATTTAATCTTTCATTTCTTTTACAGTTACAGAATAAGGTAGTGCAGCTTTTAAGTAAAACAACCAAGCAACCCAGTAGATTGTGGATAAATGAATTTGCCAGATAGATATTATTCATTTATTCCTTTTTATATATATGAGCAATATCTAATAGTGACTTAATAATATAACTCAATATAGTAATTATTTTTGACAGGCCTATGCATGCACATGATATTGTGCAGATATCTGCCATATTTTAGCATAATGTCATTTATGGTAAAAACCCCGCAAGTGTTAATTAATGCATGTTTTGGCTTTGACTGTAAATAAATGGTCATTCATTTTGATTTAAACTTTCAGTTGTTATATCTTGTGATTTAAATGTGATTGCTAGCTTCAAGGGCCTCGTTTGTGCCATTGGAGTCGTTTAATTCTGTTTATGGCCCAAAGCGAAAGATTTATCTGCTTTTGTCAATTTACCTCAGCCTCAACTCAAACCACCACCAAGGTCACTTTTACCCGGGCATCCCCCCTCCTTTGGGATTAAGCCTTCATGTGGCTCTAATAGGCAGCACTGGGAATCATTAGCCGGGAACAGATAGACGTTTTTTTATGTATTTATTTTTCAGTGGTAAAACGCGCCACAGGCCAGTTGGTATCGACAGCGTGTCAGGAGGCAGAGGGGGACGCCTTAATCAGCGGCGACCAGTGGCATTGATCTGACGGCGGTAATGGGGCGCTCGTTTTGGAATCAGATCAGTGCTTATAAATGCGGGCCGGCGTTGATGCACTGGATTGGTCCGGTTGTCATGGAAACTGTTGTCACAAAACCTGCAATCCCAGGATTAGGGATAGATTAAATTTATTATGATAATGTAGTCGTTTTGGGGAAGGGAGACACCTTTCATGGATGCGCAAATCTGAAAAGGCAGATATCAATATTTCAATTTGGTTAAAATGGATTCTGATACCGGCCGCGGTGGTGGTGCAGTGGGTAGATGCTCGCCCTTCAACCGGAGGGTCGGTGGTTCGAGTCCCCGCCCGTGCACATGCTGTCAGGAGGAAGTTCCCTGCTTAGACTGCTGCCTCCGTGACCCGGTTTCGGACAAGCGGAAGAAAAGAAATTGGATGGATGGATTCTGATACCAATATGTTTTAGTACCCTATGTGTCATATGTTTTTCACATAAAGGAAATCAAATGAAGAAAACATCATAGAAATCACTGCTTTATATTGCATGTATTCATCGAAAAAAATGTTTTATTGTTTGAGAAATATTAGAAAACTGGCTTATACCATAGTCCACACATTAACATCTGCCATTGGTAAAAGATGTGCTAATATTATAACCTTGGTATTATCGGCTGATACCGGTTTTGAGCCAATATTTAGGTGCATGCGTACTTTTTAGTTTCCCTTCATCAAAAGACCTCTTGCCATGGCGTTCATTAAAACCTTTAGAATTACCTGGTTAAAAAAATCATTATGCAAAATCTTCATGAAATAAATTAATATTGAGTTGGCTAACACAGAAAAAAATAAATAAAATTCTTGCACAATATCCAGGGGCCAGGACCCAGACAGCAAAAGAAAAAAGTAAAGCAGCCCAGATGTCCCTCTCACCAGACACTTCCTCAAGCTTTGTGAAAAAGTCCCAAAAGTGGGGCACCAAAAATATTCAGTTGAAAAATAACGAAAAATATGTATTTGGTTTGTCCATAAGAATGATCAAAAGGCCAATAAAATAAATAAAATAATAGGGTTTTTTTAATGAAGGAAAAATGATATTGGTTTTATCGATTATTATGGACAAACAAACAAAATGAGGCCCCTGACAAACACTGCACTAGCATATCCCGAGTCAACCCATTGGACTAAAAGAAACACAGTCCAAAAAAGGTCTATTTGGGGCAAAAACCAGTGCAGAATCAGGACTATAGGCTACCACTAAAAAGAGCTTGCTTCACACAGTTTGAGAAGCACTGACCTATTATATTCACACTTAAAATAAGGGACGAGTTGAGATGTCTTTTGAGGTGTTGACAGAACCTTGGGGTGGTCTACAGTGTCTTCTCTGTGAGCCGCTGGACTGTAAACATGATTGGCAACATGACAACCTCCTGCTGCTACAAGGAGCTAAAATTATTAACAGCCTCACATGATGTCTGAAGGTGTTTATGTACCACTATTATCCACAGCATGTCACATGATCCATCTGACAAAGAGATTCTTAGGTCAGAAAAAAAAGCTCTAAGTAATGCTTCATTAAAAATTCCAAAAAATGCTTCAAATTCACTGTCTGACCCTGTTCTATGTTATAAAGTAGGTAATCTGTCATTTTTGTTATTTTACGTTTGTCCTTTTGCTGGCTTCCAAACAGCAACATCAAATCAGAGTTTGTGGGTTACCACTTTGAGCAATAGAGTTTCTGATTTGATGTTGTAGAGGCCAGGGGAAAGACACCAGATTATTTACTTTACATTGTTTGAACAGGGTTAGATTTTAAGCCTTTTCTATATTTCATTTCTGGACATTTTCTTATTTTTTGGGAAACCTCCAGAGCTACAGCTTTATGTAAATGGATTAACACACAAAATAATTGCCCCCAGTTAAAGAATGTGAGAGTAAATCAACCCTGCGATTACCTGACCATTGTCCATGAGGTAGCCCACCTAAAGCCAACAGTTGCTAGGAATAGCGACCTCTAAAAAAAAAGACATTTCATTTCTTAGGCAATCAGTTAAAGGGGCCCTATGCAACTTTTCACTGTTTTAGTCACATTTGTCCTTCACAGAGCGCCCCCTAGAGTTTCAGAGACTGGCACTGTCAACAGAAAAAACACAAAGAATATAAACTCTAAGCGAACATAAAGCTACTGTTCAACACAAAAAGACTAGATCTACATCATTTTCACTCTCTCTGTAAAAGCCTGTTTAAAAGCAGTTTGTGTATATGGCGAGACCCGTGGATTGACCCGAGATTTCCAGGGACATTCATCCTAGCAAGGAAGCTTCATTCACCCCACATCAACTCATTTAGGATCACACTGACTGAAGTTTTGTTGAAGTTTGTTTTGACTCTGAAGTAAAAAGTTGCATAGTGCCCCTTTAAGAAAAACATACTGAACATAAATTTTTAGTCAGGCACCACTGAAACGCTGTAGTGTGTATGCCCGGCCCGTTGGTGGCGCAGTGACACTTCTGTGAAAACACTGAGCAGCTCCATGTTTGTTGTTATTGTCACAGTGCAGTGGGTTATCAGAGGGAGGAGCTACAACGATGTCGTTTCAGAAAAGAGGCTCGTAAACACTGAAACAAGGAACCAGCGCTTTGAACTCTTTCCACTCTACGTAACGCCTAAACGCTAAAATACCTTAGAGGATACGCCTAAACTTCTTTGTGCGGACAGGGCCTTATTCTGCATTTGACCCATCCTTAAATGGGCCAAACCATCAAAAACAGTGGGTGGCCAGGGACCCATCTTCAGACACAGTGAGAACATGCAGATCCACATAAAAAGGCCCCGCTGCCTGGTCCGAGAATCAACCTTCTTGCTGTGTCTATAATAAACAGTAACAGTCCATAAGAACCATAACATCAGCGTTTAATTTGTGAAAATACAAAATGAAACAATGTACAGTTTATGTACAAGCCTCTGTGTGCAGACATGAATTCAACTGTTGCCATTATTGGATATTATAGCTCTGATTGTACCCACAAATCCATGTGCCAAAAAGAGCACAAATGAAACGCCTCTCAACCTTCACAGAAAACACTTTAAAAAAAATCATACGTTAAGCTTTACATTAGATACATAAATGCTCTATTGATACGCTCATAAAAATAGATTAAGACTTTCAGCTTCACCGCCTTCACCATATATTAAATTTATATAAAGAAAAACATTGGAAATATAATAAACTATTGTACGCTTTAGAGGGAAATTGTAGCCACCTTTCGCAGAAGTGGGTCTTTGGGGAGTCCTCCGTTGGCCTCAGCACTGCCTGGCACATCACTGACACACACATGAGGTTTAAACAGGACCCCTTTTCCACCAATGTAAGTGTGGAAAGCGTTTCTCAAATTGTGGTACGGGTGCCTTTGGTGGTACTAGGGCTCTTTCTAATGTACTCGGGAGTCTTTTGCATTTGTGCTGGTTTGATTTTGATCTGGTTTAGTGCTAATTTAGTCTAATTGTTAACCAGTAAAACAGTACTACAGGTGATGAAATGTATGACAATCACTGATTCTATATAATTGATTTGATCCATCTGATAATGTACCCAACATTCATGTGGTAAGATTGTAAGTGTGTAGGAATGTTCAAAATGTTACTAGTTTGAAGCCTTATCTAACGTTATATGGCTGGCTTAAGGGTCCCAATCCACTGGCTGGAAAACATTATATACTAAGTCATTTTGGGACTTTCCCCACCAAATATCACCAAGAACTAACCCGCATCTAAACCAAGACTAAATGAGGACTAAACCAGGTCTAAATCAAACTACAGATGAACCATGACCAACCCAATTCTGTTTGGAGTTCTAAACCACACCAGGACTAAACTAGGTTAACTAAGTAGCAGTACAAAACCAAGGTCCAAGTACCACCTGAGAGAGCCCAAGTACCACCTACCACGGTTTGAGAACCAATGGACTAATGTGTGTGGTCTACCAATATTTTGGTTGAAAACAGAAAAGGAAATATAATGATAATAAAGCATTGAAAACAAGGAGGGGTCTGGTCTCCCCAACAACAACAACAAAAAATACAATTTTAACAAAAACTGTCTGCAATATGTGGTAAAACAAAACAAATACAGACTAAAATTAATTATCATAATGTCTACAGATGTGGGGGAAAATGCCTTGACCAAACAGTGGCTCCATCAGGTTGAACTGGAAACATGGCTAAACCACTAGCCCACACAAACACTTACCGGTAATATTGGTGGAAATGGGGTGTGTGCCAGTAAAAACCTTGAAAATCACAAATATGCATTTCTTGGTACATTTCGTTTCACATAAAATCATGTGTCCATAATTTTATACCAAAAAAATAACAATTAATTAGCGGCATATAAAATGGTCATTCTGGACACCCTTATATTGGAAACGGTGCATGGAAATAATATTAACAATTAACATGGAAATAATATCATGACAAAAATAGCCAAAGTTGATTGGTTTATGATAGAGCTGTTTTGAATATGTTTGGATATGACGTTGAGATTGATCGTGGAGTACGTATCGGCTTCTCCAAGACAATCCTGTGTCAGGCAGTGCTTACGGCCAATGGAGAACCAGAGGAGACAGAGGTGCCCGCTTTATGCGATATGTGGCTGTGTTTAAACATTCTGAATATATGGCGTTTTTCTATTTATTTTGGCTTGTTTTTAGCTGGAGAGTGAACGGATCATGTCGGCAGAACAGCTCTATCATGGCTATTAAGTAAGTACAGTCCCATAAAAATACATGTTAAAAAGTTAGCAGGACTGCCCCCATGTCGTTGGAAGTATCTCAGGGGGGAAATATGAATTGTTATTTGGTCTCAGGGGCAAAACAAAAAATGAAAACATGAGATTGCACGATGGCCTTTTGAGATTGGAGCACATAAAATGTATTGCCAAAATTTTTAAACTCACATTTGAGCCTTTGAGCTAAATGTAAATAACCAATATATTTATATATAAGCTTTGTGATGAATGAGTGAGCTAAACAATTAATCAACTAATTATTTGATTACATTTCCGGCATATGGGATAACGAGCAAATATTATAGTTAAAATTTATCATCTTTAGTCGGGGGGGGCAGCCGTCTAACTCAACACTTCTTTCTTTTGGACATCTCAACCAAATCGTGACGTTTACAAAACAATTACGACATACAATTTCTGAAGGCAGATCTAAGACAAATATAAATGGACAATCTATATAAGGCTGGAGCCAGAGGTCACTTACAGACACTGGCCATTTATAAACGATCACAAATGTTGTGAATATATGCTTCGAATGGCAAAGAAATAACTGGTGCCATTGTGGTGATGTACAATACAGCCTTTATAGTGTAACTAGGACATATAGAAGTTGTTCATAGACAGCTTAGAAGGCAACATTGAAAAAAAAAAGATCTTGTTCCGTTGATTAGGTCCATCTTGTCAAAAACTATATGATTGTCTTTCACCAATAATCGATTAAAAGTCGGCAATAAAAGCAGGGGTCCATTTTGAGGCCGGTTGTCAGCATTCGTCCTCGGCCTCTCGGATTGGTGGGATGCTGGGTTTTGATTGGCTGATGTGGTTGAGACTGGTGTTTGAAGATTTGATCGGAGTGGTCCTCATGAGGGGGGTGTCCGGCTCATCTGTAAACCATGTCTTTTCTGGGATAAAGGGACAGAAGGAAAGGACAAGAGAACGTTAATGGTGGGTAAATGTACAATGGCAAAACACTGGTCTGTGGTGGGATAGGGCTGCAACCAGGGTTAAAGGGATAATTATTTCACTAAACTGGATTTACTGTATAGGGCATGTGGCGAATAGTTGATTGTTCCTCGAGGGCAGGTGTAGGCAAACTTTGACTTGACTCAAAGGCCACATGGGGTTTAAAAATGTGCCCAGTGGGCCGGCTGATATTGTGTTCTTTGTAAACTGCAACCATTTCCTGACAAATGAGACGTACAGCCTTCGATCAGACCTCAGTGAAAATGTGTTGCAGGTTATAACAACGTGAGTGAAACATTTTTCACTAATTTATCATTTAAAAATATGAGAAAATGCTTGGGCTGGGACAGATTAAAAAGCCTAAAGGCCCGCATGTGGCCCCCCGCAGTTTGCCCACCCCTGTTCTAGGGCATACAGCAAAGGTCTACTAAAACCTACGAAATATGTCAAGATCACAACAATTTCAAACACCCAATGAATCAATTGAAAAATAACTAATCAAACAATTTCAGGCAATGAACCTTTATCATTCACCTCCTGCCGCCCCTTTCCTAGAAGTGGGATCACAGATCCTGCTAAATCACAGAGGCTAACGCTAAGGCTTAGTCCACACAGAGATACAAAGCATCTCTCATAAAGGCAGTATCGTTTTATATAATATCTGTGTCCACTCGGGTTAATGCAGCACCACTGAAACATTGTAGTGTGTATGCCAGGCCCGTTGGTGGCGCTGTGACACTCCTGTGAAAACACTGGGCAGCTCCATGTTTGTTGTTATTGTCACAATGCAGAGGGTTATCAGAGTGAGGAGGGGCAACGATATCATTTCAGAAAAGAGGCTCGTAAACACGTAAACAAAGAACCGGCGTTTTGAACTCTTTCCACTCTGGGACGCAGTTTCAAGAATGATCGTTTTCGGGCTCCCAAAACGCCAGATCCGCGTGGATAAAATGCCTATACAAATAAATATGTTTGTCTCCGTGTGGACAGGGCCTTAGATAAGCCAATAGAATAATAGGCAATGAAGTGACAATTATTTTTTCATTGATTTAGAGGGTGGGGTTTGACAGCCTAAGAAGTAGAACATTTGATACGTGAACAATACATAATGTGAACTTTTAATTCAGTAACTATATATATTATACCAATAGTTAAAATCATTCAATTTTAATGATTTCAATCATTAGCGGAAGGCATGCCATTTTAATCCACAGACCCTGCAAATCATCAGCACAGGTTAAAAAAGACCAAGCAATAAATCATTGCTGCGAAAAACTATGTGAAGCCATTATATTTAACATATGATTCATCACCTGGTATCACGTCAGCATAATATCAGATCATGTTAAAAAGCCTTGACAGTGCAACAGTCAACACCATTCAAGAAGAAGCCAGAGTAGGACGAGCTGAGATTATCATCATGCTCTGACGCACTCATTTGGAAACACTAAATTACTTGGCGTTCGCTCAGAGGCCAACACGCCTGTATGTGATGTACTACTGAAAGTCATGCATAAACAATCAGTCATACCTTGGCTCACTCTATTCATCCAAGTTGCACTTCAGAAAAAGAAAGACTACGTGTGAGCTGAACGCAGCTGACAGACACATGAGCAGGAATAAAGAAGAGTGCCTTTGATGATGACACAGCAGTTTGAAAGCATGTGTGGAGGTGGTACAAACATGTGGTGAGTGGAGGCGGCCATGTTGTGTCCATGCAGATCATTGAGGTGCTCAAATGACAACCCAGTCTCAGAAAAGAACTTTTATCACAGGAAATGCTTTATAGGTTTTTTATGTAAGCTCGAGTGGTATTATTCAAAAATGTTATGATTAGGCACTACTTTCATTTAGGTTCAATTTCAATGTTTATTGAAAGTCTGCACATTCTACAAAGACTATTTAGACAGTTATTTCTGTTATCTGTGTCATAAGGCTTTATGTGCCATCTTAACAGTTGTGCTAGGTGTGCTATATTAACAGAACCAATGAGTTTCAATTTATTGAGAACAAAAACCTAATTTAAGCATTTATTTTAAAAAAAAAATATATATATATATACACATATATAAATAAAGGGATGCGCCGATACGGAATTTCTTGGCTGATACTAATGCCAATATTCTGTAAACATGTTTCAGTCGGCTATGTTTCATGAAACTAAGTAATCTACATATGAATAACTGCTTTTAATGTAATTTATTAATCCATAAATTTCATTTAGTGAATTTAATTTAGATTTTTCAAATGGACTCTCCTTTCTCTGACTCTTTCTAAACCTAAATATTAGAAGATGTCCGATTAACAACAGGTTACCATCATCTACCTGTAGGGCCCAAAACCCATAATAGTCAAAAACGTAATTATCAGCTGATACCGATGTTGAGCAGACATATCTGTGCATCACTAATATATATATTTATGGTTGTTTCTAAAAATACACAATGTATTAGTACAATTTCAGAGACTCGGGTTGCATTTGATGATGAAGCTAAGCCTTTAAAAAGTAAATTGTTTTCTGCTAAGCTGAAAACTCATTAGTGCAAGTAAAAGTAGATGTATATTTTATATTTATTACTAACCATAGTCTTTCACTCAGCAGCTGGAAAAATGTTATACAAGTTACTAAATAGATAAGAACAAACAAATCCGCAGTCCACATATTCCTGTTTTGTACAATACCATTTCTAAATACCATTCATTTAGAAATGGTATATGCTACAAAAAAATTGTAAGAGCGCAGACCTCCGCCAAGGCAGCTCATTTCCATGGATCACTTCCAAAATGTAATCAATAGGTCTTTGTGTAATTTCTGACCTTCCCTGAAAATTCCATCCACATTGGTGCAGTGTTTTGGGGTAAAGTTAGTCAGACAGAGATACGGATCACTCCCAAAATCAAATCAATTGTTCCTTGTGTCATCCCTAACATTCCCTGAAAACCTTGGCGGAGGTAATGAACAGTTGCTCATTTAATTGTGTACTATATTAATATGGTAAAGTCTAAAGAGCAACAGTTACTCACAGATGATTGGTCAACACAAAGTACACACACAGATCTATTCAAATGTGTCTAAAACGTGAGCCGTACTTTTGTTTGTCTCTGCTTTTGTTGCGATTGATCCGGTTTGCCGTGGGTATAGAGTGGACAGAGGAGCTCTTTTTGCTGGAGGAATGGGACGAGTGAGAGGAGTGGGACAGGTTGGTCCGGGACTGTCCCGCATTGTGGTCAAACTGCATCAGACAGAAGATCAGGTCTGAGGGCACCATCTCAAAGGCGTACGGAGGGTTGGTGATCACATACCTGACAAGATACAGGGAGTTAGTGTTAAGGGAGTTAGCATTAAGGGAGTAAATAAAAAAATAAAAGAAATAACAAAATTTATTAAAAATGAATCAAATAATTAAAATAGAAAATACCCAAAAAATAAAATAAATATATATATATATTTTTTTAAAGATTTTAAAGTTAAAATTCATGGATACTAACCGTTTGGTACATTGGCTTTGTGAATTCAGGTGTGCGTCTCGTAACCGGTAGATTCCGAAACAAAGCATATTATATGTTTTCAGAGCTTTGCAGAACAAGTCGCCATAGCAACCACCGTCCTGTAAAAGCAGAGACAATATTAATATATATATCATATTAAGCCTAACTTTGGCTCATAACATCCATTGATATCACATACAGTGCTTTAACAAGTATTTCATTTTAAATATACCATTTGGACATGCCTGGCCCAAAAAAAAGTTCACTCAAATATTTCGTTGGACAACTTTTAGCTTTGATTATGGCACGCATTTGCTGTGGCATTGTTTTGATAATTTTCTGCAACGTCACAATCCGTCCAATTTTTCACCAAGATCTTGTATTGATGATGTGAGAGTTGAACCACATCGCAAAGCCTTCTCCAGCACATCCCAGAGAGTCTCAATGGGATTAAGGTCTGGACTCTGTGGTGGCCAGTCCATGTGTGTAAATGATGCTCCCTGAACCACTCTTTCACAATTTGAGCCCAATGAATCCTGGCATTGTTATCTTCAATATGTTGGTGCCATCATGGAAGAAACAAAATCCATTGATGGAATAACCCGGTCATTCAGTATATTCAGGTAGTCAGGTGATCTCATTCTGTGAACACATAATGTTGCTGAACCTAGACCTGACCCACTACAGGAGGCTCTTACCTATTTGCTCAGTTAAATCCAGATGGTGACTTTTTTTGTCCAGGCAGTGTATTCAATAATGGACTGGGTTCTAACAAATGATAGTTCTCAAATGGTGGATCAGGCATTATAACGTTATAATTTTTTTTGTATATTAGAAATACATCAGACAAATACTTAAACTTACCCCCAAATCAGCAAAAGGCCCATCGTACAAAGCCAGTTGGGCCACCCTACACCTGTCCCGGTTGGCCAGGGTCTGAGGTGTGCTGTAGCCTCCTTTAAGTGCGTTCTCCTCGGCCAGCAGCCCCTCCAGCTCTGGGGTCGCTCCTCCGGTCACCAGTGTACGGATCAGAGTCAGGATGTTGTCATTAAAGTAGGTCTGAAATAAGAAAGCAATTTTCTGTGCCTAATATGTCTTCTATATATAAAAAAAAAAACCTGGCGGCTAGTGAAAGTCATAATTGGCTAGTAACTTTTGAAGAATACTTGCCCCAATGGCCAGTAAATAGAAAGGGTTAATGTCAAGCCTCGATTAGGACGAGAAGTACAATATTATCGATTTTTTTCAATGAATTGCAAAGGCTGCATTGTATAAATGTTGATTTGCATTTCTAATTTTCAATTTGTAAACTAGACTTTCATTGTGGGGGTTTTCCTTCTATAATAGATGTCATTTGTACAGTTTTTCAGAGGTAGTCATACCTGCAACCACAGGGTCGCAGGTTCGAATCATGCCTGAGCACCCTAGGCAAGACTCAACTTGCCCATATATGAATGTGTGACTGAATGTGTTATTGTGGTGGTCAGGAGGCGCAGAATGGCAGCCACTCTCAACCCCCGAGTGTGACTGGGGAGTGAATGAATAACACATGAAATTGTAAAGCGTCTTTGAGTGTCTATATAAGACTATTATTACTGATTATTAAATGCATTTTGGCAGTATGTTCATCATGTTATAGGTTATAACAAATGCATTGTACAGTCCTCTTTCTCCTTGTTAGTGATTTAAGGTTAGGTTTAATGTCAGCTGTTGTCAATACTTCCTGATGTAGCGGTGACGGAGCTGTCTTCACAGTGCAGCCCTGACACTGACAGATATCGACTGAAATGATGGATGGGGACTGTCCATTAGATTGTTACATCTTTGTCTACACAGGCCTCAGAGTCTTAACACTGACAAATGAAGACAAGCTACAATCATGTCACCTTTGAAAATGTCAATGAAAAAGAGCTGCTTAGCCACAATGTCAAGTCGACTTTGCCAATTTAAATGATCTACGTACGATATATATAGCCTTTTTTATAACATTACGTTGAATCTGAAAACTCACTCTATGTGTGTTTGTCTTCTGTCGTATCCCTAAAGTGTTGCTACTTGCTGCCAGTGATTTGTTCGTAGCCTTTAGAGCGTTAGAGAAGGTGTACCTAATATAGTGGCCAGTGAGTGTAGATATGGTAAGTTAGTTCCATCAGCCAAAGTTAATTTTGTGAAACTTTGATAGTAAGAAGATTGCTGTAATAAAACAATACATTTCTTATAATAGCTGGATAATGGATGTATCGACCAATCAGAGCCCTCCTTTTCTGTGGAAGTGTGTGATTGGTTGCATCCCTTGCTTCAAAACAAAAATCCTTATAATACAGCCCACAGGTGGTCTCATTTTTTCTTAGCAAATAAAATCAGGTAGTGCAGATTTAACTTAAGTATTATCAGCAGTCTTTAATGGTTATGTAGTCTGCTTTTGAGACTTGTATACATTTAGAGACTTCAGCTTGTGACTGATAGGATGACACGCTTACACAACATCATGCTTACAGTAAACCTTAGTCAAGACGTGTGCATTTCTCTGTATGGTAAGGATTCTTCTCCAGGCCTCAGTTTACTCCTTATTTGGAC
>JAVQKC010061831.1:0-23666 GCA_036025475.1 Philypnodon macrostomus
GGGCAAATAAGTTTTGTAATAATTTCTGTTTAGGTAGAATTGCCAGTGTATGTCTCTGTGAAGTTAGTGTAGGTGGAATTTAATAATAATAATAATAATAATAATAGTAATAATAATAATAATAATAATAATAATAATAATAATAATAATAATGGCATTTACAGAGTGCCATGAAACTATCTCTCCAGCATCTCACTAGGATTTACTTTCTTCTTGGTACTCATTTCTGGCAAAGTCTTCATAAAACACATTATATATCCCATGTCTCCTCTGTAACATATAATATAAGCCTTTTTTACTAAAATAAAAAGTGTCTATACAAATAAAAGGGCTAACACACTTCTGCCAGGTCCTTCCGAGATTAAAAAGCAAATGAGGAATGAACTAAGTAGGCCACGAGGAAAACAATGACTTTCTATTTCCTATTATCATTTGCCAAATGGTGAGCTCTCCTCATGGGCGGCCCTCATTTCCTTCCCATCCATCTTCCGCTCCCCTTTCTGCACAAGAAATATACACGGCCAGCTCAGTGACTGACACCGCTTTGAATCCCTAACTTTTTCAAATATTCTATTCAAATCTGCATAAATGAATACTAGTGGGAATGAATTAGCCGGGCCGTTAATTAGCTGCTAAGCCATCTTTTTGAATGTCACATCTTAAGAAGGGAAAGGGGCTTTCTCATTGAGCAGCTGTGGTGGGGAGCTGAAAAGTAAAAGTTAGGATATGCATTAAAGGCATATACGTAATCTAACAGTAGGCAAAGGTTATAATACTCTTCTTTAGTGAATGCACAGTCGATAAAGTCCTCCGAGCCAAAATGGCCGCTTCTCAGACCTGACTCGGTGCTGTGGGACTGTGGATTAATTTTATAGCCTTCAGAAGGAAATTGGATGGGCGTGGAAGGAAAAGAAATGTAAGAAAGTTCACTTTTGGTTACACTGGAGCCGTACAGATTAATTACACTGCATACAAAGGAAATAAATCACATTTATCAGACGCTTGAATATACACACATCACAGATAGCACAGGGAGGGAGCAGAATCGAAAGAGCGTAAGTGACATTGTACTTTAGCAGAAACAGACGAAGGTTAACAATTGAAGTTGATGTTTTCTGTTAAATATGTCTTAAGAGAACTGTTTGGATCTGGCTAAATGCTGACATTCAGAGAGAGTTGTTTGGAGTTTTGTTCACTGCCAATATTATTGTAACATCTCATTTTTTATATCACAAATCAGCCAATCTATTAGATAAAACAGAGCTAAGTAGTAGGTTAGGAGAGGGTCTTTTCCTGACCTAGTAACAAGTGTTGTTGGTGCCGTGGCTTTTTACATTCACAAGCAATTGAAGAAGTGTACCTAATAATGTACATAAGCAATTTCGCCAACACAATGTCCCTTCGGCCCTTTAGATCCTCATCTCTCCACATTCTCCTCCTCCTACATTCACAAGTGCGTACTCACATTGCACGATGAGCTCCACCACGGCCTCCCTGGGCTTGACGTTGAAGCCGTTGTACTGACTGGTCTGGCAGCGATAGGAGCCCGTCATCTCCCGGGAAACGTTGACGATTCGCAGCACCCCATCATACGTCTCCATCTGCATATTCCCGTCGGGCATGGGCGCCTCCTTGTCCACCCTCGACCACAGGATGATGGGCTTAGGCTTTCCTGAAACAAGGCACTCCAGCTCCACTGTGTCCCCCTCACGCGTCACCAGGGGGGACTTGCCCCGGGGAACTGTCAGGTTGGGGGGAACTAAGAAAGAGAAAAACAGAGGAGGGACTGATATGGGGCTCTAGAAAGTCAGCAGACGGGATCAGAGCTAAAGGTCATCGGGGGGAAAAGGGTCAGCGAATGAATGAGCAATCCGAGTAAGCGATGTAATGAAGCTTGTCTCTCAGCCACTTAGTATGGAGGACCATGCACATATTAGCGCTAATGGCTAACGGCGCTAGCTTAGCAGTCGGAGCATGAACTTGAAACAATCACGGAGGACAGAAGTGACAAAGCAAATGTAATCAAGCAATGGCAAGGCAATGAACAATGCACTGAAGAGCAGACAAGCAAGCAAATGCACTCTGAAGCTAGAAGAGTGGGAGGGGGGGGGGCCGAAAGAGCCAAACTATTGTAAATCAGCAAAAAATAGTTCGAATTTCAATACGAGATTCAAGCAAGGCTACATTCCAGACACCACTTGAGGTTCAACTTGAAATATGACATAACGAGCCGCTATTTCTTTCAAATTAAATGTATAAAATGGTCCTTCCTTAAATTACATATTGTATTTTTAATAGCCTTTACTGGAGACTGATCTAACTTTTTTTTATTACCAACAGCAAATAAAGTCACAAGCAGTGCTACATCATCCACAAATGTAACAATCTCATCGGTGCGGACATTGGTTTTAGGATCATCAATATTATGCTACAGCCATCATGACCGCTATGATTTTTGATGCCCCCATAACAAAAAGCCTGTTCATTTTTATGTTCATATTTCTTATCTCTCAAACCAGTCTTCACAGTCTTTTACCTTCGTGGTCTCCCCTCATCACAGCCGCGGTATAATTCAGAGCGTTTACAACACGACCCTCCCAATGGTGATATAGCGTTATTGCCAGCCATGTAATGAAATATGGCCCAATAAATACTTTGCCTTTGTTTAACAGACCTTTTAGAGCCTGGTGCAAAGTGAACAATGAATAATAAAAGGGATGTTTCTGTGCTTTGAATAGGTTTGGTTCATGTGATGTCTAAAGGCCCAGATTTGAAAAGAGCCGTAAGGCAGGGTATATTCTGTGGTAGAATTTGCTCCAAAGGTGTCAAAATGAAGATGACTTTGATATGATTACCAACGGCAATTCCAGGGCCTATTGATATGAAACAAAAGCTGATATACAGTCCTCTCTGTCAGAAAAAATACATTGTGTTCACAGGATATCACAAAATCCTTTAAAGGACTATAGTCTTAAGAATGAGTTGAGCAAAAATAGACTGTATGATTGAACCTGCTGCTAAAGGTGTCAAAATGAATATGTTTGGGCCTATTGACGTTAAATTAAAACTGGCATAAAATTCAAAGTCCTCACTGTCAGAGAGAATAATCTACATGTTTATAGAGAAAGGGCTTTTTCACTAGAGCTGAGAAAGGTTGTTATATTATTCAATCATGCCCGGGCAAGGAACCATACATTTATAGAGTGGACAGCAACCAAACCATTAATAAAAATGATCTGGTTATCTATTTGTGGTATTAATATTATATATAGTATAAGTATTATCTCTAAACTATAAAATACTGACTGGTCCCAGCCCTCCGTCGGAGATTATCACAGCATCAAATGTTTGAATGTAAAAGCAACCAATCCAGAAAACAGGATGAAGTTAGTACCTCATAAAAATCTGAAATTGTTAATTAGTAAATGTGCAGCAAATCTCTTTCCAAAAAGGTTTACAGACAGCAGGTCTAGGAGTGAGCGCTCCATCCCGACCATGATGAAACCGTGTCATGCTTCCCGGGATGATTTCCGAATCACTGTCATTCTGCCCAGACAATCCCGCCGCTGGAATGAAGTCAAGCCACATTCAAGTCTCACAGTGATGAAATTGTGGGCAATCTCCAGAAAAAGTGAAACCACATTTTCAAGTGACCTCTTTTCTGTCTGGGTGAGAGGTAACAGGCCATCCTCTGTGTGGAACCTGATTGTTTTTTTTTTTTAGCTATAGGCGATTTCTTCTTGGGCTTAAAGTGTGTTGCTGTAAGAGTGTGTTGCTGTAAGATTATTTTGATGGGTTTTTGACATAATGCTGGAAGTATAACTTAAATATATTTTTCTGAATACCTTTTGTAGGATATTCTTGTCTTCTCAAATCTACAGTGTTGACATGGTAAGCAGATTGGGATGCTTGGTGTTATAGGACATTGATTATTTAATCTTATCTATAGTAACAAAATGCTTTCTCCTTTTTATGATGCTAAAAATATGCTTCTTTAAAAAAAAATATATATATAGCATGCAATTTTGTGTTCATTTTCTTCTTATTACTGGTTGTGAATGACCAGAGCCTACCTCAGCAACAATGGGCTTAAGGCGGGGAGTTCTAACACTTAAAACATATACAGATAGATCATCTTTCATTTTACTTTCATGTTCATCCTTACATGCATATAAGCTGGTGCACCACAATGGAACCTTTAGCAATAACATACACACACAATTAGGCAGTTGGCCTTCATCTTGGATAGTCTCCTGGCTCCGAGGCAGGAGGGCTAACCACTGTGACTTTGACCTTGTGTTGCATGTTGCATGATGGAACACTGAATGGTGGCTGGGTTTTCACTGGATGAAAAAGTAAGCACAGAAGAAAATGGTTGCCTCATTTGGTTCAGCAAACAGGGCAGATTTGTGACTGATAAGATAAGGTTTCAAGACATTGCTACCAATATTTGAGTGCTTTAGACGCAGTAAACCTGCATATTCTCCACTGTGTAAGGGTACATTTTTGGAATATATTTAAATTAATCAAATGAAAATCTGTTCTTTGGCTTCATTTACATACAGTTTTATAACAGTTATTGACTAAGTCTTGAAATTAAAACAGTTCTTATAAACAGAACACTTAATGGCCATCTGTGCGAGTTTACTGTTTATGAAAGCCCCTAACACAGCCATTTTTTCCCCAACGTAGCTAAACCCGCCTCTAAATTATACATGGCCAAGCTGCCGAACAGAGCTCAAAACGCCGGCGTATTTTCAAACGCAGTATATTCAGAACTTCATATATACTAGTAGCTATATCTGCCAGAGCTGTTGGCTGAGGGAAGTCTGAACAAGCTGCTTTCATTAGCATGTGATAATGAAAACTGGCTCCACACAGATAAGTCCTGGCAAAGGCTTTTTTGGCTCCACAAGAACGGCAAAAATGATCTTCGTGCAGAAACAATACCAGCGAACACTCATTTGGTTCTTATACATTCACTGATTGGTATTCACGCGGCGCTTCAACTCCAGGCAGCCCGATGTCAAGAGCTGACATTTTTTCCTCTCTGCAGCATATTCTCTCCCACTTTCCTGACTGCTTCCTTATGTCCAAAACATTGAGATGGAGAATTGACAGCTGCGGAGTAGGAAAGGTAGCATTGAGCTACCATTAGGTGCATTCACTGGCTTGCCATCACTACACCTGGCCACTCCACCGGCCCAGATTAGGCAGGCAATTACAGTTTTATGCCTATTGGGTTTGGCAGTGCAAAAAGAATGGCCATCAGCTGCCATTGTCTCTTTGTGTAGCAGAGGAATGCAAACAGGCACACTGCTCACTCATCTGCCTCAATCTCATTATTCTTCCTGTCTCTGTGTGGACTGACCACTGCCTGCCACTGGTCTTCAGAGCTAGCTTGTATTGTGCCTAGAAATGCCAGCAATAGCTGCAGGGCATGTCCGCTCTGTATATAACATACTTGTGTAACACGGTTATTCAGTTTTATGTTTTCGCATGTGTATTGCTGAGTATTGCTCTTTTTTTGCCCAAGGGTAACACCACGCTGTGATCCTGCCTCAGTTCCTCAATGAAAAACTCTTGTTGTAAAAACACTAAGCGTTTGTGTGTACTGTGTGAGCCTAATTTGAGTGTGCACCTCTTTTGTTTTATAGAGAATAGCAGTAATTGTAGTGGAAATATCTTGCATTTGAATTTGCTTAGCGCTGGAGTATACTGACATCCTTATGAGAGTAAACTGCGGCTCTGTTGCCCCCTTTTTTTGGGTAACGGCTGTGACATCACTCCCTCATCTCCATGGCAACACATCCCTCTTCACTAGTGCAACTGCAGCAGAGTCTCTGGGTGTATGTGTGAGAGAGTGTGTTTAGACAGCTAGAGGCCAACGATCTGGTCACAATGTGATTCTGAGTCCTGGACCCAGGGGACAGTGCCATGTCCTGTCTGTCTACTGTGGACATGTGTGAGAATGAGGAGAGGACATGCAGAATCGATAGAGAGATTGTGTGTTGACCAGTCCAAGGATTGAACACAAGACCAATGATATACACCTGAATCATGAATCACATAAAGTAAAGTAGTAATTATTATCTTTTATAATTATTGCTTTATAGAGACCAAATAAAGATACTGCATTTATTACCTACATGGTCATTAAAAGCAATGTGAATTTACCGTAGTACATCCACTAATGCTGCAGCAAACACAACTTACCAAGGCTCAAGGTTTTCATAAAAAACATCCTTTTCAGCTTTCACATCTTCACTTGATTCAGTGCATTTCCAGTGAGTCACTAAGACCATTTCTACCCAAAAGCCTGTCCAGTGAAACAGATGTGCACCTCTTAACATTACAAGGGCTTTAGCTCTTATAAAGCCCCAGTCTTTAAGCACTTAGCTCCAGGTCTGTACTACCGTTAACTAGAGACTACTTATTCAGTTTCCCTCAGATTTATCCCCAGCTGTACAAGGAGGTGATTTCCCAGGTGCACACCCCCATAAAGCCTGACTTGAGCTGAACCCATATGCAAGTACATGGGGCATAAAGTGCCCTGTTACCAAACCTTATTAACATACTTATAGACTTTCCACAAGGCACAACTGATCCCCCGACACCCCCGTCCAAATAAAAAACCAATATGCTTGTGTCTGGCTGCTTTGATTTCCCTGCCTTTATGTAAACGGAGAGTGTAACACCCTGCAGTTCTAACACATCACAGGTGTTGGGCTGGTGTCTGCTGCCAGGTGCTGATTTGCCTCCCATTTTGAATGTGGCATGACTGTGGATCCAGTGTTGTCATACGCCATATTTATCAGGACAGATCCCCAGCTGTGGGACAGCTGTTGGGGCTTTTATCCAAGTTTAGCACTCAGGTCTGCTCTGGACCTCCACTGGCTTGTTACTGCAATGCTGGGATGCACTTCTCACAAATGTAATTATTTTAGTCCTCAGAGGATTATAACAGCATTCTGTCTTATGGCGGCCTGTGAAATCTCATTGTCAGCTCTGGGGCTTTAGTTGTTGTTTGATTGCAGTGCACACAACACAATCTGCACAAACATTGATTGGTAGTGGGGTGTGATTCTACACATCAAGCCAGTAATCTGGAAACATATGCTGGTTAATAAACAAGAAATCACCCATTATCAACCATGCTGCCAACTGCCAAAAAAACATTACATTAAGTATATGTACTTTAAGGTGGTGCATTTTACCTGGTTCCTCAAATTGTACCTCAAACAAGTCAACAGGAAACAGTGACTTTAACTTCACTTGAAAAGTCAATCAAAGCTAACACTTCATTTCTGAATAATTAGTCACAAAATGAATCTCTACGTTAATTTATAAAAAATAGTTCCATATCTAATATACACAACAAAAATAATTTCCAGGGTACAAGGAAATCTCAAGCCTCCAACATACTGTCGCAGAGATGCAAGGTTTAAAAAATGGCTGCTCCAATCAGTGAAAACACGCTTGATGTTGCCTGGCCCCAAAAACGCCTCTGTTTGAGCCCTCACTTTACAGCTGCACTTGTACTTGTATTATATGAGTCAGGCCACAGAGCAGTCCATTCTCTATGGAGGTCTTACTGCTCAAACATTCACATGAAAAACCGCCCGTGGCTGTGAAGTGTCTGGTAAAAGTCACATGTGGTGGACGTTCTCAAATCAGAGTCAGCCACTTGAATGCTAAGTAAAAGCCTGGCACAGATAAGCCGGGCCTGCAGCGAGCCACACGTGCTACCTCCAATCCAATCTCCAAACCAACACTTTGCTTGTACATTGTGTTTATTAAATCAGCTCATTTTTCAATCAACTGAGCACTTAATTGATTTGCTTAATTCATTAACTGCAGCGATTCCTGGAGATTGACAGAAACACTGGGTGGTGCCAGAGCTTCAGGTGTGAGCGAGATGCTAATGGAGCCGCTCATTACGAAGGGATTTGTCAATTTTTATCAAGGACTTTTTCAATCTCCACACTTTGTCCTCATTAGTCAGGCTAAAAGATGAGCTACTGCCACGGAGCAAGCCAGAAACAAGCACTTTCTTTTTTGCTTTCACTATAATGCAATATTTACTGTAAGTGCAACATGAGAAACCCAATGTTTAGAGTAATTATACACCAGCTAGAGCAATAAGCCCGAATCAGCTTTGTGGATCAGTGTGAGAAACTGGCTTTAAATGTCAAGAATGCCTCTGTAATAACTCCACGCTATTAAATTTTTATCTCTCAGATGTCCCAGTGGAGGCAGCGGTCTGAAGCCGATTGACATTTTGGAATCGTGGCACAGTGGAATGACAATAATCACATCATTGAACAAAAGGCACACAGTAAACACACATGGGTTAATGAGAGGATTAACAGCCTAACTCCGGTAAGAACTTTATAGCATGTTTAATGTTAGATGCTAATGCTTGTAACTCTTTTAGGCTGGCCAGTAATCCTGACAGTATCCAAAAGGGAGCCCAGTGTCCTTGACTGGATTTATGCTTCAAAGTACGGCCTCAGTTCCAAAAATACATTGGGACACTATGTAAAATGAAGCTGGTTCCTCTATCTCATTGCCCGACACTCTGACTTGGTCTCAGCCAATCTGATTCTACTTCCTCATACACTCAGCCAATCACTGCCCACATTCCTCAGATAAAAAAAAAAAAAGTGCTCTAATGTCATTCAGCACCTGACTACCTGACTCTCCTCCATCACCATCTTAGCAAAAGAACCATCTCACTCTCCTTGATCACACCCTCAGCAGCAGAAGGAATGTATCTCACGCTATACAGTGTTTTTTGTGAAGCCCTCTGAGGCAACTTTGTTGTGATATAGGGCTATACAAATAAAATTGAAATGAATTGAATTGATACAGCGATACAAGATTTATACCATTTGACTGGGTGAAGAAAAGTCCTCTTCTATAATCAACAATGAAATCTCAAACAATTTCACATAAAAAAGTGTAAGTGTGAATAAAGCTGATAGAAGTATTAACCCAATACAAAAAAATATACCATCTCAAAATGTGAAACAGTCTGGTTTTACGTGTAAGCAACTGTTCTACTTTTTTACACAGGGTTCTAACCTAAAGTGGGGTTTTAAGCCTTGCAATCTCGTTCTACTTTGAGAAAAACACTAGTCAAAATGATATATATTCGCCCTGCTTGGCAAACTGAAGGAAATCATGGAGGTGTTGAAAATCTGTGTTCATCAAAAAGTTATATCAAATATTCTGTTTTATAAAAAGGATGCTAAAGCTTAAATTCTGGTTTGAAATCGGAAGCTCCAGCAAAACCTCAAAGAACAAAAGGCACTTTAGGCTCAATGGCTTTTCCTGCCACTTCCTCAGCATGGAGCCCTGGCGAACCTGCAGCGTAATCTCCTCTAAACACTTTTATTAAGACTCTTAATTGTACTTCCCTTTAGGACAACAGGCACCAGAACAAAAAAGTCTTATTCACCACAAAACAGACTGCGGGCGACCGGCACTGCAGAGGCACAAAGCATCTTAGTTAAAAACACTCGATTCATGACAGAAAAATGAGAGAACATCCAGACGTATCATTCTCAAGAAAGCATGTCCGGGCGAACCAGGTTTCACAGCAGGATTCAAGGCAGTTCAAGGGAACGTTTGCACAGATAGAAACAGCTCAATGACTCCAGGAAGCTTAAAAGCCCACACATAACAGGAAAAATCATAGACACAATGACAATTTAAGACTTAAAGAAAACGTTTACTGCACAATACACCATAGACGGCATAGAGAACATTAGTGACAGCCTTAAGCCTTTATGCTATACAAAGGAAAATCTCTACTCAGACGCTAAATGGACCTCAGAAACAGACAGGATGAGCATACACACATATAAGGCTTGCGGGCTATGTAGAAATACTGATTTATAATTATTCTTTTTTCAAGAACTCAAAGCAGGTGAATTTTCGAAACAACAGAACATACTGATGCTGTAGAAATACAACAGTACAAACTGACTCTCAGATAAACACATGCAGTAGACATAGTCAATTCAAAACTATTCTGACCTGCCCTGGCCTGGTTCCATAACTACATGTAGCGCACTAGGATTCTGACCCTAGCTGCCAATAACATTAAGTAAAACCTGAATTCACCAGCAAGCACATACCTGTCAACACGTTTTTCTTTTTTAAATAATGTCTAAAATTCACTAATACTGGTAAAATTGTCAAAAGACTAAGTCACTTTCCAAGCTGTCTGAATTTTTTTCCCCTGTTAAAGAAGTGTGATCCTGCATCAGCATCACCTCAGCACTCCAAAAGAAGAGACTCAACTACTTAAGAGATAATGAAGAAACTGTGTTGGCAGGTGCGATTGATCCCACTGTTTTATGGCACAGGGAATATCAAAGGATTATCTAACAATAATTACGGGCCCGAGGATGACATGCAGCTTTCATGTTGGCAGTGTGAGTAGCAGCAAGGGTCTGCAATAGAAGTAGAAGAAGGGACTGTGTGAATGTGATATCGACATTAGGCTGGGAGAGGAAAAAAAACATCACGCTAAAGCTAAAGTCACTTATCACCGGCGAACACACAGAGGTGAATTCAAGTCTGATGTCTTAAAGTGATATTTGGGGTATTTATAGAGCAGAGCTGTATGTGGTAAGCCTAGTGGTGGGGAGCAGGTTGCTTGACAAGTCTTCACAGTACAGCTACTGTAGTGAGCACAGGCCTACAAACCTATGACCTACATATAAGGTCGGATCAGTAGGTAAGGTACACTTTATTGTCCCTGTTTGTCTGCATTTGACCCTTACTTCCCAGGGGTGGGCAATCATTTTTTTTCGAGGTCCACACTGGGACTGGGGACTGTTAAGCCGATAAGCTACCCAATAAAAACTCTGACGCACATAATTTCAGAGTCCACTATACAATTAAAAAAACACACTGTCAGAGAAGGTAGGTAACGTGACGCACAAATATGAATTGTACCTTTAAATATCCTCAAAATTAGCTATTATACAGAAGAATTCAAATTATATGTGTTGATCATTGTTTTACCAAGCCTTTTGAGGGTCAGGTATGTACTGCATGTGGCTGTAGGCTGCATGTAAACAAAGTCATTTATCAATTTGATGCATCACAATGAAATCGTTTTTTTGGGTGCAGAGGATACACTGTGTTTGAACATTTAGTTGTATTTCATATTCGCTGGCCTTATCCTCACTGTGACCTTGTGATTGAGAAAACTCATTAAACCATTATGGAACTTACATAACAACAATTAGCATTTTCTCTTTTTCGACTGGAACATGTTGTGCTTTCTCTGCAGATAAATAGGTCTGTATCTTTTGTTCAGATTAATCATCATGCAAATCTTAGTGGTATTTGATATTTAAATGAATAATAACTAGTAATCTGGTTTTATCACGCTCACAAATAAAGTTTCATGACTGTGTTCAAGATGCTTTTTGCGACCACCAAGATGCAATAAAGCTGATATTTTATACAAAATACTATAGTGTACAATTGTGTAGTATTCATAAGAATGAGAACATACAGCCACATACAGCCCTATACCATTTTGATCCACACAAAGCTATATAAATCTGACAGTATAGTGTGACCGGTCTATGGCCATAAGCCGCATGAGGTCACTGTGGTGAGGTAATGCGCACTGACACCAGGGTATTACCACATATTTGTTGCTCAGTGATTGACCTCACATTGGAGATTACTCATAAAGACCACTATTTCTATCCTATTACATGTGCTATTGCTTTGACCCGCTCCTAAATATTGCTTTGACTATTACTATAAAAGCAAAAAACATATTCTTGTGTGCACGTAGTATGAACTTTGGTTATCAAAACTATAAAATAAATACATACACATACATATAAAGAAAACAGACTAAGCTTGCTGGCTGTGAGGAGATGAAAACCATACAACTCCAACATACATTTCATTTGGTGTGAGTAAAAACCTTTCTATTTGTTCATTTGAAATATTATTACTTTTGTTGGCATGCTTTGATCCTACAATGATGCAATCCTGCAGACATAGTGGACGATCATGTTACGTGCTATATCCATGCTTTACATGTAAACAAATGTTAGTCAAAAAAATGGAGGGAGCAGCCAATTAGATGAAACAAAGTGGATGCTGAATCTAAATATTTAAATGGAGGGAGCTGGTTTTGATTCTCCTCCAAAAGCGGATGATTATTGAAGCTATATATACCTATTCTGCACAAGCACCAACCGTAGGACCTTATTCTATGTTTACATTAGTTTGCTCAGAGAGAATTAGTAAAATTGTATAACCAGTTGAAGAAACAGTAGTCCAATGAAGGGCTAGTTACCAATATCAAATGTCCATATTCCTAAGAACAATGTGTCCAACAAAAACACAATAACTCCATTTAGCCGAAGCTTAGACTTCTGAAGATTAGCGCAGATCCTTGTATTTATTAATATATTGTAAATCAATTAAACTAATATAGGAGCCAAAGGGCATTGCATCACATTATTGTATTAGTCAAAACTGTTATCAATATTGCTTGATTTTCTAATATTACGCAGTTCTTGCCCTATGACCTAAAAGCTCTGTGAGATGCTCATACTGGATGTATGACTAAAGTAACCTATTTGCGCTCATTGTGATGCATGTTAGGGGCTGTAATTGGGTTATTGACACAGAGGCTATGAGGCTCACCAGTTGTGGAGGAGATATTGACGTCTATGCTGATCTCCGGGATGCCCCCTCCCTTGAGCGCTGCCACACAAGTGTACGTGCCAAAGTCCGTGAACTTCAGGTCTATGATGTCCAGATTGGTTGTGCCGGGGGAAATGTCCGGGTCGGTCTGGGTGATCACCATACGCTCCGAGCTCCGCAAGGCACGACCGTTCTTTAGCCAGCTGAACGTCAACTCCTCCGGTGGGGTGGCCTCAACCTAGGATATTAACACTAGTGTTAACGATGAAGAAATGGGAATTGTGAATTAGGGGTGCACCGATATCAAAATTCTAGACCGATGATATTTCAATTACCAGTTTGGATGATATTGATTCCAATATTTTGTAATGTTTCTTCTGTAGGTTATGCTTTTATATTAAGAAAATAAGAAATCATCATAGAAATAACTGCTTTTACAGTTAATTATTATAAATAGGGTATAAAATGTAAAAGTTGTGATTATGAGCTTTTTGCCTGTCTGCTGGCTTTACTCTGTTTCAAAACCTGAGGTAAAATATAGGCTACATATTATATGAATGGAGAAATATTAAAACATGTTTGGCCAATGTATATTAGCAAACTGGCTTCTGAAGTTATCATACACAACAGGTTAACATCAGATATCAGTCAACCTTGTGAATATTGTCTGATACTGAGGCAATATATCGAGGTATCCCTAGAATTATGGATGTTCGCAAAATTGTACCTGACAAGATATCTTGACTTCTCGGCCAATCTGGATGTTATCGTCGTTGTGGTAGGGGTCTGGTGTGATCCAAAATCTGCCCTTTTTCAATGCTGCGGAGACAGAATTCATTTCATTAGCACAATTTCACAAACCGAGTCGGGACTGACATTTTCCTGTACGCCTCTGCATGTCAAACTGATGGGGTTTTGCAGAGACAAGATTGCAGAGATTTTCTCAATAGATTTTTATCCAACATTTTTAACACACAGAGAGATAATTGTAAATCAGTATTATGCAGGGAACAGCATGGCAAAAATCTGAGCTTAGATTCCTAACAAGAGAAAGTGTTTGTTAATGCCACTTCAGTATCAGGGTCAGGGAATAATTAGAGCGTGTGGTAAGCATATATATATAACAGCAGTCTTTACAAACAGAAAAATTGGGTGTCATGTTGGGTCAAGAAGCATTTGTTTAACATCACAGTACTGAACAAAAGTAGTCGACCCTATACAAACAAAAGGATTTTTTCCCCTTTGAATTTTAGCACAAAGCAGATGTGAAATGGGACAAAATATACACCAATCCAATTTAGTTTGCGAACTCCATTTTTAAAGCACATTCGCTCTAAGGTAAAACCACAAGATTTCATTATAATGCGTGTTGTATTGTTCCAGTCTTTCTGGAGCCTTATTATTGTTCAATTCATCCTCTGTTGACGGCACCATGGAAATCTTTTCATCTTTGTGATTCCCAAGTTACATTATCATATTGGGTTTGGTAAACGAAAACAGAAACAAAACCTGCATATCAGATTTAAACACAGGAAATTGAATGTGCAAAACACAGTGACGCCTGCAGAGCGCCACAGCCGGGAGAGAGTGAGTGGCACACGCCTCTGTGACAGCGTCTCACAAACGCCTCACATTTGAAATCATCTACAGCAGATGCACAATCCTGTTTCTGACGAGTGGCAAATATTACAATCATGTCAACACTTTGCAGATTCTAACAAATACCACTCCGTGAGCGTGCTTCTCGTGATATTCCTGTGCTCATGTTTGTACCTATCAATCATTTAATGTAGTGAGTTACTGACAATTTCTGTAATATATGAGGCTGCGTGTATCCGTGACCTTTGCAGCTAAGGAAATAAGTCAAAGCATTACAATTATGTTAAACAGGTTACAGTGTACATACAGAGGCGTACACAGAATCTGAAGAATATCAAGGTCTAACTGGTGGTGTGTGAAAATCCGTTTATATTAACATCCCTGACCATTGTATGCTGAGGGAAATTGTGTTACTTAGATCCTGGTTACATTCCGGTTTAGTTATGGTTTAGACCTGCTATAGCCATGATTTTATCTTGGTTTAGACCTTGCTTAATAGTGGTTAAGCCCTTGTTAAAATCCGGTTTAGTCCTGGGTTAAGACCTTGTGTTGTGAGTTTTAGATATAACTTAATTATTTTATTAGTCTAATATATTGAAGCTCCTGTCTGGATAGTGCAGATATAAATAAACGTAATACTTTGTAGAAACTGATGACTTGTGACCTCAACGGTGGTTAGAGCGATGTTGTATACATGTATTAGACGTATAGACAACATACAGCTAATAGGACAATAGCTAGTCTGGGGTGGAAGCGATCTAATGAGTGCATCGGGTGAGGAAATGGCACACATTTCCCTCAATCATACACATCAGGCGTCGCAAACAGGCCGAGACAGAGCTGTAGCAGCATCTTGACAGTTTGAAAAGGCTTTTGTGTCTCACTGACATCCTCGGCTGAGCTGGTGGCGGTGCACACACTCTTCCTCCTCACATCTGGGTGAATCATTGCACTGTCACCGGTGACAGGGGATAAACATTTGGATTAACTGCTTCCTGCTTTTTAAAAACATTCTTTTGGCTATATTCTCCCTCAATGTGAAAAACTAACAACAAGGTGCTTTCACGTTTGCTAGTTGGGTTCCTGCAGATTAAATCACATTGGAGCAGTCATATCTCTGTGTAGCTGTGGGAGCAAGAAGGATAAACATATTGTTAGAGCTATAGCTCTGACAGGAAACGACTTCATTAGGAGCCATCTTTTCTAACAGCAGGCGTAAATATGGTAGACTCTGTATTAAGGCACAATTTCCATTTTAAGGGTTGGTTTATAAATGCAACGGATGGATGTGTTCTATTCCATATTCAAGTTTGGATAATGAGGTTTGAGAACACTCCACTGCTCTCATACTAATGGGTTTTCAGCTTAACAAAAAGTTGCTTGAAGTATTTATAATAATATTTGTTAGTCAGTCATAATACATGCCCCATCTCAGCTGTACTCCGGTTTCAAATCAGCAAAGCTGCAAACATTGATGCAACACTGTTCTTAAAAGCCTCAGATTTTGTACACCCACGTTTCAAAACAGTAACTGGGAAGTCTTTGTTTTACTTTAGAAGACAGTTGGTATGATGATACAAAGCTATGTTTACAACAACAAGAATCTCATTCTAGCAAACATCACCCTTCTGAATATAATACTGTATAGGACGCCCCTACAGACCTAATAGACCTAACATTATCCCTCAATCAGATAATGACCAAAACAATTAGTTTTTCAATTTTGAGGAAAATTGGGGTCAGCAGACTTGATTCTCCTTATATTTTTAGTGTCCATCTCAATCCCTTACATTCTGGTAATAAGTGACCTCAATGATGATATGATAATTAGCTGGTTGTGGCTTCAAAGAAAAACTAATGGTAACAATTAAACAAGATAATAGCCATTGAATTACATTATACAATCAAATCACTATGCTGATCTTAAAATTGAGCTTTATATTATTAAATGAACAGTAATTCTCACATCACAAATGAATTATCTATAAAATAATATTCACAATATTCAAGATAACAAGAGTGCTTCTGTTTGGTCCAATTGGGGGTTGTGGGTGACTGAAGCCCATCACAGCAACTATGGGCCTAGGGAGGGTTCACCATGGACAATCACTAGTTAGTTGCATTCATTCTCACATTCATTCACTCCATGTTTTTGATGGTGGAAATACGGTAACACAGGGAGCCCACATAGATGCTACTCAAAGCTGGCCAGAGGTTAGAACCCACAAATTCCTTTGCACACACACACACACACATACACACACAATTTTTACATGTGAAAAGCTGTAATTGTTCTTGTGCTTGAAGGTTAGATCCAACAAGGTCTTTGCAAGCTTAAATAGTCTCATCCTCTTTGACATAATGGAAGACCCATTTATATGTGAAGTCCACATAGGCCTGTTTGCTCTTCCACTATTTTTCAATATCTATGATAATACCAACAAGCAGGGAGTGGGTACTATATTACCATACTGATCCGAACATGGCACTAAAGCATCAAAGCCGAATAACATTACATTTCAGTACACATCTTGAGACGACAGACAAACATTGAATCCAGAATGAACAATCTAAATCTTTTGAAGTCAAGGATTATATTTTAGTGGTCATTTTTTTTCTTTTACTTTCTTACAGTGGTGACTCAGCCTCTGCTCAAAACAGAGCGTATGTGCACTCATGCATATTTCACAAACAGTTTCTTTCCTTCCTACCTTCCTCCAAATTCCTTTTCCTGCCATTTTATCTCGCTATAAATATTGAATAGCAAGTCGGCATTGCTGTGAATCGACTACATTTGTGGACAAGTTAGATAAGTGGGCATTACCTCATCGGCTTGTTGGGAAAGTTTGACAGTGACTAAAAGCGGTCCGAAAGCGTGAAGAGATGGCTTGTGACACTATGCGCTCTTCAGTCTCTTGTCTTTGTGAAAACCAACTCGTGGCAAAAAGTCACATAAATGTTTCATGAGAGCCTGACTTAGAAACAGAAACAGAAAATTTGTTTTCCGGAGGTAAACTGCCGACCACTCCCCCACTATTTCCACAACATCATTAATAACTTACAATGCTGCTATGTGTACAGTAGAGTGCCTGAATGTACATAATTAACTACCGGCTTCCTGTGATAAATATTGATTTGACTTTCTTTGTGGCTAATAGCATAATTGAAACTCAAGGTCAACTTAGCGCCGTTTAAGTGAATTCTTGGCTTGGTAGTGGACTCAGTTGTCATGGAGACGGTTGAGTTGATATGGGAACCCAGCAGCTGCTATCATAACACAAGCACCCAACAGACTATGTAACAATACTGAATTATGAGGTGTATGATTTTTTACCCACAAGTGAAAAGCAATGAATGGAACAATGAAAATGTCCTTTAACAGAAGGTGGGCTGCTCTAGACAGAACAATTTGTATTAAGTAGTTTATTGATTGTGAGACGTTAACAAAAATAATAACTGAACTTTAATAATCTTTTGCATTTCTGTTTTCATATACAATTTACTTTGAAAGAGGGAGACATTAGCTAATCGCAGGACTGACAAAGAGACATAACAGAAAACCAATTATTGTCATACTTGGTACCTGAGAGATGAGATTGATCAATTTATCTATAGGTACACATTAAGATTATCAGGATAGAAGATTAAAAAAGTTAATTTACCTTCAACCCCACAGAGCTGCAACAAATGCTCAAATGAATCATATTTGAAAATCCAATAAATTTGAACTGCTGTGGAATTCTAATATGCTACAAGGTGAAGACACAATTAATCATAACATAAGCCACAAGCAAGTAATCGACCAACATTGACCCATGAGTTGTCCCATGTGCATGATCATAGCAAAGAATTGTAATCTGAGCACGCACAAAACTGCACAAATGCTTGGACAGAAATTTTAAGGTGGTTTTAAGGCTTTAAATATTTGCAATTTACCTTCATTTGAATAATCTACTACATGCTAATTTCATGTGACCACACAGCCATCAATGTCCAGAAGTATACATTTGTGAAGGACAGGTAGGTTCTTTGCACAATTGTATCAGTGGTTTTAATCTTCAGAAAGATAACTCATATGTGTTTACTAAGTTATTATTTTTTCTTTTGGACATCAATGCTTTTTCAATGTTATCTATACAATTATATGAAAATAGGCTAATCCAAAGAGCTGAATACTGCTTAAATAATCACCCTTTAATCCTTTTTAATTCAATTAAAACAGCACAATGAGAAACAGTGCAGCTATAGCTAGAAGCTCTGTGGCATACAGCTTATATTTTCCCCTCTCCCATACATCTCTAGAACTCTATTCTCTTGAGATTACCCACCATTCATTTGTGCAACAGCAGATATATCCAAATGCATTTCTACAACTCGTTAACATAGATATCACAGTGTTTCTATTTCCTTCATGAAATCACAAACCAGAAGCCCCTGCTGCTGCAAGCTTGTAGGATTCTTCCTAGCTCTTACAGTCGGAGGCCTACAAAAGAGCTCAGATAATCACACAAAGAGAACAGGTCCTCTTTTATACAGAGCTCATGTCATACGTTGGATTACAATATGCACCTTGGGGGAGCTTCTTAGCAGGGCAAAAGTACACACATGCTAACTACGACAGCTAACTCACAATGGACATACAGTTTGATTTGATTTATTATGGTATGTTCAAACAATAATGACAGGCTTGTATGTAATATTCATTCATTACCACCTATTGCTGTTTGAGCCTCTATAAGCAAATGCGGGCCTGCCACTCGGAGTGCACACTTAGTTACTATGGGCAATTAAAGAGTAATAATGCAACTTGCTGCAAGCTGTTCTTCCCCTAATTTTTTTTGTCTAAAGTGCTCCCCCTACAGTTTAACTACAATGTACAGACCAAAGGGGAAGGTAAAGGAAGCTTCACCCACAACAACTAATGTAGTCATCATATTGACTCCAACTCTGTTTAATCAAATGTTCTGCTTTAATATGCACCATTACCTACAGGTATTTGATGGAAGGGCAGTTTACTTAAAGATCTACAACAGAGAGCTCATGCCATAACCTGGATTACAAAAGCACCGCAGGGGAGTTTCTTAGCGGGGCACATGCTAACTATAACATGTGCTTATATGGGTACATACAATGACAATGGCCTACACAGAGGAGTTAGATGAGTTTTTCTTTTCTTCTCAGCCCTGATCATTATCTTTCCTGTCTGCCCATCATTTTTCATTTCTATCCATCTCGCAGTAGGCTACATTCACCACTCTCCATTCTTCCTTGTGGAGAATAGCAGCATGTGCAGCTCAACTCATCTCTCTAAGCCAGATGGATGTCGACTGTAGCGGGCACCCTCCTCTGCCTCGCCTGCCTGGCTCAAGGTTAAAACGGGGAAAAGGACAGCGAGCGGTATTCGCATGGTTCACGACATGGTGGTGCTGTTCCAAACGTTCATATTATGATTATCACTCGATGCATTTTTACATTAGGGCCAATGTTCCCCCTGCATCAGCAGGTTTACCGTATCAGGGACGAGCGCTGTGAGGGGACGCTCAGAGCTACCTTGAGAGCGACCTCCACCTTTAATTTATGTTGGAAAAGTAATTACATATAATACAAACAAGCAATACAACCTAGCTCATATACATTTGGTGATAAGAATGTGGAAAAATATAATATATTGCAATATTTTGTATTGAATTGTATTGCTGTCAGTGAGGCCATAGATAAAGCACTGATGAACCGTGGGGCCGTGGGCCCATGGGCCCGTGGGACTGCCGTCTTGCTCCTGCCACTCAGTGTAATCTGTTTGGCAGGAGAAATTAACTTGCTGAATACTAAACTTTTTCATGTGTTTTTTTTGCCGCACACGTTATACATGTAGCTATGAAACAAGACACATTGATTGGCGGATTTAATATTCATAGTGTGCTTAACAGTAAAAGAATATTCTGATATATGATGTGATGCATGATATGCATGGTATTTTACAAAACACACACACGCTTCCAGAAGTACTACAGCTAATTAAATGTATGATTAATATATATGATGATATATATGATGACACACATATGTAAACAATATATGAATACAATATATATCTATATACAATATAGAGCCTATATAAGTATGTAACACAATAGACAGAAGTTATATTGACTGTCAGAGAAAGTAAAAAAATATAAATTATATAGAGTATCAATATATTTCATATATGGATCCTTGAAAATGTCTGTCATATGAAATGTTCTAAATTCCAGACTGGAGCAAAAGTGAGTTACCTTTACAAAACAGCAGGATTTACGGTGAGGTAGCCACAGTGCTCGAGCATCTTATATCTGCTGCTGTTTCTGTGGGCAGGGCGACCTGTCCAAGATGGCGGCAGCCCCAGCAGCCAATGCAGCGTCTACTCATTATTATGTCTATGAGTGAGGCAGTGTAAATATTTTGATATTTAGACATTTACTTGAAAATTGATGACATTAAATTTTACCTAAAAAATCTTGCTATCACTTTTTGTAGCTGACTATTGACTGAATGAACCTCCTTGGTCATTTTTTCCTACTTCCATTTTGAGCATAACAGAGTCTGTGCCTCAGAAATGTCCAGTGACTTATTTCATCTCCATGTGTGATTGGCATGGTTTATGACGCAAGCAAACACTTGGAAGCAATCAAGATAAAAATCCTTCCAATCCTGATATAGTGTCTATGAATCATATAGATTTGTGGGCACTGAAAAAACACACACACACTCCATAGTGCTGCAGCCCACAGGACAAGCACGTCCATGCCAGCTCTGTCCACCCAGCCGTAAAATCTGGCATTAATGAATGGAAATATATGCGGTTTTGGACTCAAATTTATTCCAGAGAAAATTTGATAAGGGTCATTCACATGTTGATTCACATGCTGACAGCCAAGCTTTTACAATGCAATGTCATGACTGTTTTCTCCTAGCAAACAGGCTAAATATACACAGTGCACTGAAAATTATGGCATTTCTGCTTCTCCACAAATAACAGCAAGCCTCCAATCAGCATTACAGAGTGAGGTTGCCCGCCAGTGAGCCTGGAACTGTATCTAGCTCCTGTGTAGAGGCGCGACATTATTAGCTGTGTCTATATTAGCAGGTCAGAATGATGGACATTAAGATGTAGAAGATTAATCTTTGAAGATTTTTAAGGATCTCCAGCGCAAGTTGTCGAGGAAGTCCGCCAAGAACATAGTGCTGTTTGATTGGGTATCTTTGATAGTGCTACAGCTCTGCTCATTTCTCCACATCACACGAGCAGAACATTGTGCTCTGCAAAAATGGAAAACACATGCAGCTTTCTGGCTGTTTTTGCAGAAAAACATGAAAACAAATGCTAGGCCAGCTGTCTGTTTCAACAACACATAGACAGCTCCATTCACCAAAGGTACCTTTGAAATAGGACTATGTGCAGCTCGTGTAAAGACAATGTGACAAAACATAGAAGAGAAACAACCAGCACAGGGCCTTAGCATTGTCACTGCACATTAATCAAACTGTTGCTGTGAGGACATTATGGAGTGAAGTGGCTGGGGTAAGCAGGGTATTGACCTGCAAAAGAGGATGTGTACCAGAGCCTTAATCCATAAAGGGATCTGGTGAGCGGGGCGACGTGGTGCCAGCCGCCTGCTGGGCCACTGTGGGGACGGCCAAGCCCTGGAAGCAGCTCTGGCTGGTGGGAAAGTATGGCCAGAGACACCACCATCTGCTGGAGAGAGATGAGCTTCCATACACACAACCCCCCTTTGGCAACAGCGCTTCGGGAGAGCTTCTCAAGGACCAGAGCGCCAGGGGAACGGGCTGAGACGGGCAAGGATGAGGCCATGGAGCGACCCTGCAAGATCTGCCAAACCAACCGAGGACAGGAACGTTTAGTATTTTATGTACATATGGAGAATGCGCCTTGCATACAAGGCCGCTGCACACCGCCAATTGCAATCAAGTTTTACTGCGGGTTGTAAAACTTCTGCCTGCCACTGTCCTCCAAGTGGGCACTTGACCAGGAGGAAAATCAGGACCTAGATTCATACTACATACTACAAAACCACTGTAAACGAGTCATGATGTCAATTTATTTAATGTGTCAAATGTTGTCAAAATCTTTACCTAAAAAATAAATAATTTTACTAGAAAAAGCTTTGATGGGTTGACTCACATTTCTCTTCTTCACTGAAATTCATTCCACAAACACAAAGTGACAAAGAGCAAGTAAAGGTCTGCCTGTGCTCTAGCCCCAAGCCTGGCTTATCTTCTTTCAGTTTGCCTTTTTAGCTCACTTCAAAGAACCACAACAACTGCCATGTGGCCGCTTCACTCCAGTCTAAGGCAATACCACAGAATGACAAGAATGTAAAGTAACAATACACAAATTTAAATAATGGGAAATTAATGTTGAGTGAATTTTTATCAGATCTGAATTACAAAGTCCTATTTTTGTAAGTTTTTGTGAATAAAATGTAGGGTATTTTATATTTTATATAATATCAGATGATAATATTGTGATCCAGTTTGTTTAACAAAGTTAGAAAAGAAATGTCTATGCCTAGTTTGTGCATTGGTATCGGTAGATATCGGGAATCGGCCGATCCTCAAAGTCCAAGTATCGGGACCAGTATCGGAACTGGAAAAGTCGGGACTACGCATCTCTAATAAAATAGTGTAAATGTGATCAGAGTTGCAGAACTCTGAAGTCCATTAGCACATTCACCATTTTAAGGACCATTTCCAACCAGTGGAGAGTGAAGATAAGAGTGAAGGTGCACAAACTTTATGACCTCCACTGATGCACTGCAAGCAAACAGAGTAATAACAAAGAGAAAGAAAAAGTGAGAGAAATTTTGATATGTCAGTATTAGCAGAGGCTACAACATGTGCAGTCTCATTTACATGATGTACATTAAGAAGTAGTTTTATGACCCCATACGTACTTGAGTAATATTAACAGAACAATACTTTTGAATACATTATTTGGTAGCTTTAGTTAATCGTAAGCTTGATGGATACAAACAGTACAGACCAAAAGTTTGGACACACCTCATTCATTCAATGAGTTTTCTTTATGTTCATGAAAAGGCAAGAAATCCCACCTATTAACCCTGACAGGGCACACCTGTGAAGTGAAAACCATTTCAGGTGACTACCTCATCAAGAGAATGCAGAGTGTGTGCAAAGCAGTAATCAGAGCAAAAGGTGGCTACTTTGAAGAAACTAGAATATAAGGCGTATTTTCAGTTGTTTGATGCTTTTTTCATATTTCCACATGTGTTAATTCATAGTTTTAATGCCTTCAGTGTGAATCTACAATGTCAATAGTCATGAAAAGAAAGGAAACTCATTGAATGAGAAGG
>JAVQKC010061837.1:0-11485 GCA_036025475.1 Philypnodon macrostomus
CCTTTGGGCGCCTCTATTTTTTTTTTATTTTAATTTTTTTTTTTTTTAAAACCCCGGTGGCCCCCCCCCCCCCCCCCCCCCCCATGCTTTTTGAACTCACATTTTATATTGAACGCGCGCGGTTATAGACACCAAAGAGTAAAGGCTGAAGTCATTTGGTATCTTCCATTATCGCCACAATTTGACAACAAAGACAGCACGGCCTTTTAACAATCAAAGGGATTTCAGTTTGTCATTGTGCCTACTCTAGCTTTGTGAGTGGAACACGTTTTATATCATAGTCGTGTTTGTTGCTGTCACTATTTGATATTATGGCACTTTGGTAGACAGATGCGATACAAAAAACACATGTAATTACATTTTGAAGACTGAGTCAACTATACCCCTATTGTCTTGCAGGCTTTTTCGTGTTTCTAGCTATGGCTGTCTACACTGGTGTGACTATTAACTACTATGGGAAGCGCTATGGAAACTGGCGGTTCTCCTGGTCCTATATAATCGGCTGGGTGTCAGTGGTCCTCACCTTCTTTTCAGGTACAATTTAACGAAAAACATTATTAATGTATTATGTTTGTCACAAACAGGTTCAATTCTCAAGCCAACAAACAATCTCTCAAGTCTGCATGCCCTCCTTGTGTTGCATAGGGTTCTTTATCAGGCTCCACCCCACTATCCAAACACATACATTTCGTGGTACCTGTAATAGTCCCTGAAACTAGCCCCATTTACCCATGATTCCTGTCATTACTTGATCAAAAAAATCAATTGTGCAGAATATTCTTAGAATATTTATTAGAAGGATATAGATAGAATGCTCTAATTTCATCCAGCCAATGCCAGTGTATTCCTAGTGTCAGTCCCAAGACCACATAAATAAAAAAGGGGAAAAGCTGAAAAATGAAGGGGCTTGAAGGGCTCAAAGTACAGAGTACATTTTGCAACAGTCCCATGCCTGGATAAATGGGAGATGGTTGCAATAGGAAGGGCAACTGTCAAATGAATAAACAATTAACTACATAATAGGAGACTCATTATCTACTGAGGCAACACTGGACTTATTTTCACACAGTACTGTCAGTAATGGCTACCAACTAAGGCATAATATACAACTGAAGTTTTGTATATACACAACAGTTATCAGAAGTACTCGGTATCAGGTATCTGTTTCAGTTATTATCCCTTATATAAAATATTTAATGTTTGTGTCACTGCGTACAAAGCCTATTGGACTGATTTACTTTAATGGAAAACTGTCAAAGTGTCCCTGTGTTAACCCTTAGCCCGAGCGCTTCAATCAATGACATGACATTATGAGCGAGTGATGCTTTTAGTACGTGTTCATCTCTGGGCCATGTACCCTGCTGGGACTACCTGCTGACCAGCGGGGGGCTTACTGTATTCAATATCAAATGGCTTTAGTGGGAAATCACTTCTAAGCTCGATATTCCACATGCCCCCCGTTAGACACATGAAAACGAATACAATTATGTTTATACCATGCTTCTCTTAAACAGCATGTAGCCAACACACTGGCCTTTATTGCATTATCATGTCCTCTCTCCCAGTCAATGGAGCTGGCTGTCTGTTAGCAGGACGGCACCAAAGTACAAGAGCAATTGGGTGAAATGTGTGGAATGAGGAGGAAATGGCCAAAGGTTGAAGCTATTTTACTTTGCAGATCTATAAAATTGTCCGTGCTTTGCAAACACTGCGTTGGGGAGAGTGATTAAATTATAGGCACTGTGGGGCCTTGGCAAAAGTGGCCTTTCAGTGAGTCCCTTCTGTTTATGGTGCATTTGGAGTCAAATGTTTTCTGATATTTCACTCCATGTATAGTGTAATTCATGTCTACTTCAAGTATGTGGCTATACACATCACATGCTGTACTAAAGCATAAAAGAATCAGTATCACTGCATTATGATAATTATATCACTATGGGAATTAGAAGCCTTTCACACACTATGTTGCACATCTACAGTCGAGCAGGGTACCTCACGATTCGATTCGATACGATACGCGATTCATGGCTCACGATACAATGCCAATAATATCACAATACCCGATATATTGCACATAATAACCTACAATATATCACGGTTTTTAAAGGAATTAATACAGTATTTAAAATCCATTCCAATTAATTGATAATTATTTTATGAAATACAATTAATAATAATAATAATAATAATAATAATAATAATAATAGTTACAGTGGTGAATATGTCAACTATATCTCACAAATAAGTGGACTTTTACTGCCAGATTTTATGTTTGTAAATTATACAAAAAATAACTATACATTCCGATACATCAATACAGGAGCCCGCAATATTGATACAGTATCACCGAAATAACATCTTGATATATTTATATTTTGTGCCAACTCTAACGTACACACGTGTGAAAATGTTTTTTGAAGAAACCTCTAAATCCAGTCATGTGACTACACCTTGCCTTCAGAATTCCACTTATATGCCTGTATGCACAGAAAGGTTATTCAATGGTTGTAGCCTGCTTACATCTTTCGTCTCTACATGTTAATAATCCCAGTCAGATTCAGTGATGTTCAAAATGATGGTAAATACTGTAAAAATCCTAGACCCATGATTATGAGACTCTTGTTGCTCACTGCCATGTTTACTGCATTTCTTAACACAGCACAGTACTGTATCTTGCACTTTGCTATCCACTGTAACCCCATTTTCAGGCCACTGAAAGCATTGTGCTGTCCCTTTGTGTGCAGGTATATTCTATATGTGTGCCTATCGGATGCATGAGTGCCCCAGGAGCGGGAACTCTCATTAGAAGAAGATTTCGAGCATCATCCACAAACAAGCCATGGGTCGAGATCATGGGGGCTGGCCTTTTCAATCTGCTCTCAACAACTCCGATTAAAGCTTAAGGCAAATCAATAAAATACATTTGGGGAAACTTTTGGCTTTTTGACAACACTTACACTATGCCATACTATTTTGTAGTTTTTCATAGCATGTTTTAGTTGCTTGGCTCATCATCTCATCACATAAACGTCTCACAAGTAAAAAGTAGAACCCCTATACTGCTTCATGAGGTCAAGGGGTCCATCCTACGCAAATGTCTAACTGAAATATGGTCATTTCCTGTATTCTGATGCATTTAAACACTAGAGCATGACATATAGTGTAGTATTGTGGTAAAGAATATCAGTAATGCACAGATACTGACTGATTTTGACTGATATCGGTCTGTACAGATGGCTGATGGTAGCCTGTTGTTCAAAAACAATCACTTTTAATATTTCAGTTTAGGAACAGTCAGAAAGTCTAAATTTATGGACAAAATTATGTCAAACTAATATTTATGGATTACATTTACATTTAGCAGATGTTTCTATGATGATTTCTTAGTTTAAAAAAACACAGCAAACTGAAACATGTTTACAGAATATCGATATCGGCCAATTTGGTAATTGAAATATCAGTATCGGTATCGGCCAATTTGGTAATTGAAATATCGGTATCGGCCAAGAAATGTCACATCGGTGCATCCCTAAATAACAGATTATATTTCTTAAACACAGTAATATGTACTACATGTCTAGCTATGCAGAATTTATATCTGAAGACTAATTTTGACATTTGGAGAGAAGAATACAATACAGTTCTGTCTAGATCCCTGTCAGACTTGGCCATTGGATCCACTATACATAGCGCATATTAAGTCATATACTTTGATGTAGAAGGATGAGCTTGAAATAGAGCACAATAAAGAATAAAGATGACCAATTAGAGACAAAAAGAATATGTTCTTGTATGTTTGGGCCACTATACAGACATAAGCCAGCGCCATACTGCAATGATCCAAAATGCACCACATTACGCAGTGACGCACGGCTCACATTTTGATTTAATGAAATGGCTACGGAAAGCTGCTTAACGTCAATCCTTAAGACGATTTCATCACCATTTCCTTCATTTATTTTCTAATTTCCCCTTAAAAGTGCCTTGTTATCCCGGTGCGCTCTGTAAAAAAAAAAAGGGGGGTGGGGGGGCAGGTGCAGCCGGGAGCGCACCTCCATCTGCTGCGGCCAAGTCCTAAAAAGCCCCTTTATGTTCCGCCGCACCTCACAAACGCCAAGGTAACCGCTGCACTAATCCGGATCAATCGCCCAATGCTTCAAGTAATCTTCAATCGAATATTAATTGGCGCCAAAGCGGTTCTAGCACTTTTCAGGCGGTCATTTTTTGCATGAATTCAGTTTATTATTATTATTATTATTAGGTGATCCTTAGAATATTTCGGGGAGTTTTCAATCAGTGACGCACACGGAGCTATTTAACACAAACAATGAGCCGTTCGCAGAATGATTAGTAATTCAGTTGTTCTGGCTTCATCTGATCAAATCAGAAAACCTCATCCTACCAGCCCAAGGATTACAACTTCCGCTGTAACATCTCCCCTAATTGCCTAATAGCATTGCAGCGTGAATTCCGCCTACATTAAGACACTTTGGCATTAAGCGCCTGATTGGAAATGTGATGGCAGCGCCGTATCAACAAATTACCGAGCGGCGCTTTTCTTTTAGCAAATGGCCACAGGAGCGCCACTTGTACTCTCCCAGATTTGAATAACCACAATTACAGTCAATTTGGGCTGAATTACAAGGCAGACCTGCGGCGGCCTAATCCTCCAGTGGCGCGGACTACTACATCAAGACTGGCTACGAGAAACTGTCAGCGCCAGGAAACAGAGCTCTAGTTATCCAAGTGATTTGCACGGGTAATTAAAAACTCATTTCAATTTGCAGCGCCAGTCAATCTAAAGTTTTGAGTCAGAGCACATAATGGGTAAATATAACGGGAAATGGAAACGGCTTTCACCATTAGGCTATTTAAGGATTGTGTTTGCGTATACTCGATTTGACTATAATAGAGCTAAAATTTCGTTTTCAGACATTTTAACACATCTGGTAGCTTTTTACAGGGCTGCATATCAACATAAATATAAATTATGCACATAGATAATGACATTATTCCGCCAACTTTAAAGAAGGAGATGATACTTCTCTTTTTGTACCCAACAGCATAGGTTAGGCCCAAAAAGTAGAATTGGCACTCAACATTTTGTATCCGTTACATGTATGTGGATTGAGACTTCAATAAATACATGCATGGTCAATAAATAAGGGACAATTAAATTGCATACAGATTACAGAAGCTTTTCAATCATTCCACCCAAAAATAGGACCCACAGTTATAGTCTACCTTTTGATTTGATATTTTTGCTAAATTACAATATTTTTTGGGGGCTAAAATTGATAGCACAGCTGGCAATCAATCAGGCACTAGATATACATTTTCCAAATCAAACAAATGAGAAACGCTGGGGAACACTGGTGCGTAAAACGTGCGTAAAAGGGTTCTCTTTAGTCCGTGCAATTATGGCACAAAACAATGGTATGGAAATGTTAAATTATAACAATCAGTGTAAATACATTTTTGCCCGTCTATATTCTTAACAACCCCAGCTAAAAGCCCATAGCACGGTTAACAATCAACTAATTATTCGCAACCCATATTTCCTGGTTTCAGTTCCAGCAGCTTCTATGAAAATAAACTAAGCACTCGTTTATTTGCAACCTGTTTGATTGTTCCCTCGCCTCAAACGTCTCTCGACCAATGACAACACGGAACCAACCCTTTACAACTCCCTCGTGCCCTGTCCGCGCGCGAATTGGCTGAATCCCAAATCAATTTAACCCAATCCCCTTCTCCATCCGAATAAATACTTGTTGGTAACCTCCCACCGCCTGTCTGATGCCCGCTGTAGTGTCATCCACGAATCATCCACAGCACTGGGGCTACTTTTAAAACCTGCGGACACTTTGGAGGGACTGGCTGATGCAAGTACAAGGAAAAGGGGGGAAAATATCCAAACAAAAATGAGCATGAACTACGCTTCAGCGGCGCCGACGCAAAGGTCCACGTCGTTTTTCATCGAGGACATCTTATTGCACAAACCCAAGCCGATGAGAGAGGTCATCCCTTCGCCTTTTTGTACCTCGCTGGCCTCCCGGATGCCCATCCTGGAGTATGGATACCCGCTCATGCCAACCCCGATCCTAGCGCCGCATCCGCATCATCCGCTACACAAGCCCGAGCACCACCAGTACTTCTTCACATCTGGTAAGCAGTCAAGTCGAAACATATCAGGTAGAATTAGCGAACACACGCCAAGAGGCTAAAACAAACCATGCCCCATTATTCATAATACATTAGGCTATTAGTACATTGTATTTTCCCCAAAGATTTATTTATAATTCTCATTTTAATATTCAGTTATATTTTGGCACATCAAGAAAACTTTCACCTGGGTGTAAAAATGTAACTGATCAATTCTAGCAAGTTCAGGCAAAAGGCAGCCTTTGTCCACGTGTGTTCGGTGGTTGTTTACATCTCTTGAGGAGTATTACAAATTGGTTTCAACAATTGGTTTTTCTTAATGGATTTTACCCTTTACCTCTTTAGGGATGCAGATGCCGGCCCTGTTCCAGCATCACGCAGAGCTCCCAGGGAAGCACTGCAGACGCCGGAAGGCCCGCACCGTCTTCTCCGACTCGCAGCTGTCCGGCCTGGAGAAGAGGTTTGAGGTCCAGCGGTACCTGTCCACACCGGAGAGAGTGGAGCTGGCCACGGCGCTCAGCCTTTCCGAGACGCAGGTACATTTACACGACACCGAGCAATACAAAATATGACCCAGAAGAGGTCAGGTGATTCGTGTAGAAGCGAGCGGTCTGGGTTTCATAAGACAACAATGTGAAGGGGGGAAATATAGAACGCTTTTAGCAATAGCGGTGCGTAAAACGTGCGTAAAAGGTTGGAACGTCCTTAACGCATAAAATAAATGATACAAAATAATAGTGTTTAAATATTAGATTTTCTATTGAATATTTTGATTGTCTTGAAGAAAATATAGTAGGTCTCTACAAATACACTGCATAAATTATAAAGTTGTAAATGCTACATACATACAGAAAATGATCATTACGCACAGGCCAAACTATTCTTTTTATGTGCAATGCGCTTGAATAAATATAATATATTTTACGATATATTAATAGGATATATATAAAAAATGATTATTATTTTTAATTTACGTTTTCTTCTGCTTTATCAGGTAAAGACGTGGTTCCAGAACCGACGCATGAAGCACAAGAAGCAGCTGAGGAAGTCTCAGGACGAGCGTAAAGGACCCGGGGACGTGGATAGATCGGCGGAAAACTCAAGCGAAGGCGAACTGAACGACAAGAGCCACGAGGAGCTTAAACACACGCTCGAGCCGGACTCGTACATGCTGGACGAGCACGATGAGGACGACGACGACGTAGACATTGAGGACGACATCTGCTCCCCGGACCATCTACTATAGTAGGCTGTCGTTTCTGCAGCAGACCCCACGCACTGTACATTGGACTTTATACATTCCATTCATACTGTAAATAACTAGAAGATGACTACAATACTGCCCATATTTATTCAAACGTACTCAGTAAGTCAAATTGGCCTTTAGATTTAAAATGTGTCTCAATAACAACTAAATAACAGCACACATTTATTATTATTATTATTATTATTATTATTATTATTATTATTATTGTTATTATTATTGTTATTATTATGATGATGTTAAAGTTATGGCTTTGTAATATATTCGCATGCTGCCCCAGCACTTTTTCAACCCGTATGTCTCACGTTAATCTTTTTTTTAAGTTTTATATACATTATGCAGTATGTCCATCCTGCCATAAACTTACATTTTCAGCACAGACAGGCAATTGTATTTTGAAGTGTAAATATATATATAAGTATATAAATGATAAATCAGTATACGTGTCTGTATGTTCGTTTGTTCCCATAATTCATTGTGTATAAAAGCTGTCAAATACCACGCAAGAGCATTCGTAGTGTTGTTAGTTTTACGGGCTATAGTGAGTAGAAATGGCTGTCTGGCGGTATGGTAGCGACTGTAACAAGTGCATTATGAGCCCGTGTCCGCAGCAAGGCGCTGGGCTGTGAAAGGGAGGCAGCATGTGCTCTGCTGGCGTCCTGCGTCGTTGGCCTGGAGCCTGCTGTGCGCGAAGCAAACAACACCAACCCCGAGAATGACAGCGCGGAGTCCCCGTCAGCTGCTCACTACTCACCGCCCGTAAATCTAATCTGAGAAGGGTTTTCAAGAAGCAGCAAGTGGTTTACTGACTCCGATGGTACGCGGGTTTCAGGCTGGTGGTACTCTCTCAGATGATTTAGGACACGCAGATTCGCCTGCATAAAAAGGTGTGCAGTTTTGTAAACGTAGAAGGCCTAACTGAACTAAATAGACTATTCCCACTTTTTAACTAACTTAACTTCACAAAAACAATGTCTACTGTTTGTAACGGAGACATAATTATAAACAAAGTTAACATTTCTGACATTTCTGAACCAAAGCATGTTTATTAAGAAATATTCATTTACATATACATTATTACTGAGTAATGATTAATACAATATTCAGTGATTAAACAATTAAATAAGATATTATTCTATAAGTTGCAATTTTATTTTAAGTAGATAAATAAAAGGATTTATCAGAAAACATACAATATAATACAAGTACATACTTGTGCTGCAGACTACTACGGGTCTAATATTATGGCAAACAATATATTTGTAGGCACTTTTATAAAGATAAATACATTGTGCATTCTCTTGTCTCTTGGTTTTTATCTCGCTATCCTGTCTTTTGAAAAGCAATTTATCTCATCTTCAAAATGTGATGCTGATTAGCAGGGAGCAGAAAAAAACAGTTTGGAACAGGCCAAGCAGAAGGTGATCAATTAAAAGATTAAGCGTTTTGCAACACATGGACGCATCTGCATTTGGGCCTAATAGCGGGGCCATCAGCTCATTTTCAGGAAGCCTGCCGCCTACTGAATGCGCTCTTCTCTGTACATCAAAGCACCCGTGTCTGCTTTAGCTTCCCAATGGGCAAAAAGGGATGCTAATTTGACCCCTTCATGTACAGCGCTGAAAGACTCCTTCAATTAACTGATTTCAATGGCAAAAACAAGTAGGTGGGAGTGAAAAAAAAAGATGCAAAGAGACTGGGTCTGGACGGGCAGGGCGCTCATTAAATCAGAAAGGGCTCCATCATTTGTTTCCAATCGTGCATCTGAGGACTTAACACTAAAAACATAGAGCTTCAAAGAGTCCATGATGGGTTAAATAGAGGCTATAATCTAATTAAAATATTGCACAGAGGTAAATAGTGCTTTGATAATGATCTGAGGGTTCTATTAGTGAAATGAGCTGCTCGAGAGTGTTTTGTGTCGGGGAGGAGTTACCACTTTAAGCACGGCAACATAAAGTAGGACCAGGGACTCAATCAGGTGGCCTTCAGAGTGTCATTTCCCATCTGAGCATGTGTTACCACACAGAGAGAGTAATATGATCAGTTTACAACAACCAGTAAACTGTGAGGTGAAACAATGCCCTCGTTCATTTTTTATACGGTACAATAAATACATTTTCTGCTCACAAAAAGTAGCTTAGCGGTAGAGCTGTCGTTGTGTACAGTCAGTGCCATGTATTTTAAGAGAAGTAACATTTTGTATATTTATAAAAATCCCAAAACAGTTTAAACTCTATTGCCACTTTATTAGGTATACCCTGTACCTGTATCAGCTTCAAGGTTTGACGTGTGCATTCAGTAACGATCGTCTGCAGACCATGACTACAACAAGAGTTATTTAAGTTGCTTGAGTCTTTCTAACATCTCAAGCCAGTGTGTCTCCTCTGACCTCTGGAATCAGGATGGCACATGTCCATAGAACTGGAGTGCACTAGATCTATCAAGGTAAATCTCTCAAAATGGACAGTGAGTGCAGAGGTGAAGCAGAGGGACTTTACATATTGTGAGTGTGGTGTTGCATTGTGAGATCTTGAACCAGGAGGTGATGGAATTATAAACAGGGCACATTTGGTCAGACGATGTGTATTTTTCTCAGCATTGCCACAGCCTGTTTTTCTTCTTCATGTCGTTTCCTGAGGAGTTCCAGTGTGGTCAGCTGAGACAGGTCTAAACCATCCACATACGGAGCATGCTCACTGAGCTCTTCAGTTTGATTCACCAGATGTTTGTCTTTCATGTTAGACTGGGCCGCCACAACAGGTTTGGCTATGGTCTTAGCATACTCCAAAGCCTAGAAAAAGGGGACAAAAACATGATTTGAACTCACAGGTTTCTACATACAGTATAGAATACATACAGTATAGAATACATACAGTAATATTCATTCATTAAGAACTGTACTGGACACAAATCATGTTCAGGCTTCGATTACAGAACAAATCATTGTGAGCCTTCAATTCCTTAAATATAACGTTTTTCGATAGACAATATCAGTGGTTATTGTAAAGTTATTTGGTAAAGATTAGTCGTATTGTGTTAAATGTCGGATCAGATCTGAGCACACACCAACAAACTATTGTGGACGTCCACATTTCTGTAAGCATCTAAAAAAAATCAAGAATCCATCATATTTAGCTGTGTTTACAAACACTAGTCCTTGAGGGTCCCATTGTGGGCATCAGCAGACCTACTACTTTGACAGACAGGTGTCTTGAATTGTACATGTTTTGGTCAGGCTTTTTGTCGCCGTTGTGTGTCTTGACATATAAGAAATACACTCACTGTCTTCTTTATTTGGTAGACATTGTACTTAATAAAGAGGCACCTGGACCAATTCAGACAATGTCACTGCTCATCATCATTGACGCTAATAAAACACTATTGTCTACACAGAAATACACACCTTTATTCTGGAGACTTTCTTGCCCCTTGCTTCCGGGTCCTTGGCCGGTAGAGAGGGAATCCTACTGATCTTTTTGTTGTGTTCGCGGATCACATTTGAATACAGCTTCTGTCGTCTCATTTTCTCAGCATGTTGACGGTGAAAGAGACAGAAGGAGAAGAAGACAGAAGCAGATTATGAAAGGGGCTTTAATTAACTGAACCATTTCTCCCTCATGGCCCCGTCCCATTGTGTGCACTCTCACCACAGCCTGTCCACAGAGCGCAAACAAAAAACAAACACGGCGAGCCATTCAAACGGGCCTTTCAACATTTACACATATCATTTGCTAATAGGCTCGGCCCTGAAGATGTGCGGGGGCTCAATCTAGTGCAAATTGGCCAAACATGCTCACTTTTTACAACTGCACATTAACAAAAGATATATCAACGCACAAAGAGCACTTAACTTCTTAGGGGCCCACTCTCATTTGCTTTGTAAATGTAATTTTATCTGCAAAACAGCATGGGAGCCTTTAAATGGTGGACAAATGGGAGAGGGTCAGCGGAGTCCAATGGACGTCGTGCTTTAGAGGGAGGACTCAACATGCTTTAGAGGGACGACTCAACATGCTTTAGAGGGACGACTCAACATGCTTTAGAGGGACGACTCAA
>JAVQKC010061838.1:0-15988 GCA_036025475.1 Philypnodon macrostomus
ACAAACAACCTTTTTGGGGAAGTTTTCAGGATATCATTTCATTAGCTTTATTATTAATTCAACTTTGATGATAACTAAAATAATCAGTTTAGAAAAGTTATTTAATGAACAATATGTAAACTGTCTGATGTAAACACACGAAAAGAAACCATACCAGGTACTTTTACTTCTCATCTGAACAACAGAGATAGTATCTGATGTTGTATTGTACTGGGGCAGTTTACACTTACATCATGCAACAGTAAACGTCAATACTGATCCCATCTCCCACAGCACAAACAGCACACACACAAATGTTTCTGTTCAAACAGCATTAAATACTTCACATACATCACATATGACCAGGTGGATTCAGGCAGTGTACTGTCCTTGGAAATATGGCACAATAATGGGGTAGGATTAGACACACTCACTGGCCACTTTATAGTTAGACCTTACTACTTACTACTCAAATAGCTATTCAGCCAAGGCCATTTCATCCAGTGAATTGATTTAGTCAAGTACAAACCTGTACTGGGATTTTCACATACAACCATGTTCTTTACAGAGAATGGTTTAGAAAAGATACAATATCCAGTGAGTGGCAGTTTAGTGGGCAAAAAAATGCCATGTTGACGTAAAATGTCAAGAGACTGGTTTGAGATAACAGAACAAGATTAGCTCAGATAAGCCCACCTCTAAACGAAAGATGATAATGAAGCAGATGGGGCCATTATTCCACTTTAGGTACAAGGCTTTTATAATAGTGTGGCCAGTGAATGTATTTAAATTGCTCACTTTCTTACTTCTTACCTGTTTCTCCATGATTTTGGCATGATTTTGGTAGAAATTAATTTGTCTGCCTTATACTGGAGCATGTGAGTTACATGTTCAAGTAAGTCTTTCATGAGTGAACGTTACTGATTTTTTCACAGTCATAGTTCAGAATTTGGCACACTTAAACATTCCCCTGAGTCTCTCTGCATGCAATATGTAGAATATTCTGGACAAACAAAAATAGGATACAGGAGCTCACAGCTTCTGCCTTTGAAGCTGTTTTGCCACTATATTTGCTGGTTATAGGAAATATACAAAAATGTGTTAGTACTAAACCAAGAAGTGAATAAACGAATAGCTCTCTGTACAATACAAATAAATTACATTATTTACTCTTTAGTCCATTGTAAAAGTTAGTCCATCAGCTCCAGGTTGGGTATCCGTTCCACAGGGAAGAAACATGAAGGCGTCTATAGTAGGAGAGACACTGGGAACAAGCACAACTGAGCCCAACTGCTGAGAAACAGTAAACAGTGTTGAAGGTACACTCGTCTAATGACTCCCAATAGTTATCCTCAGCCTCACTCTGCTGCAGTGAAGCCAAGGTTCTGCACCTACATTAGTACAGCCAGAGTCCCAGAGGAATCTAAGAGTTCAGTTTATGTCATGATGTTAAAAATAGTGGGGGAAAAACTGTAATGACTAAGCCGTGGGTACATGGTGTGCTGTTATAGACTTAGGACAGGCTCACATTGGGATTTTATATTTTTAAATCAGTCATCTGTAACCTACAAATAAGCACATTAAGTACAATAGATTAGCTGGTTTGGACTGTAATTAAGCTAAACCAATGAGCAATTTCACTGAACACTGGACACACATTCTGGTGAAATGACACTAGAGGGTGCTATAGCTGTATTGGTTTGATCTTAAACAAGTTTTTTTTTATTTAGCTGGTAATAAACATTGCAGTGTGCAATTATTGACCAAAGTCATACATCACATGAATACATACGCAAATTGGTACCAACCCCACCACCACCACACAGTACTAAAACACAAAGCTATTGTTCATATTTTGACTGCAGTGATTTTAGAATCAATTATAATTTTTTGGTGATTGCTCATCCCTGCAGTTTCTTTGTCACTGGACTTCTGTCATTAACTACATCTGTGTTCATGCGATGCACAAACAGAACAGAATGTGTACGTGTATACAGTGAAAGGGTACTGTGTGCAGCTGGGATGTGGATCACTGACATCCTATTGCTGGGAAAGAAAAGGATAAATAATCCAAGGTGCTCTGTGTTGGCTGTTTGAAACTGAAGCCAAATGCATGTGAACAGAGCATAGAAGCAAGAAATCCAACAGAGGGACCAATTTGCCAGCATTCAGAGCAGCTTGACCCCGGCCACCTGACATGAATGCAACCATTCTGTGAGACCAGGGAACACTGGGACTCTCGGGAGGCAGCTTGTTTTATTCCCAAAGAAATCTGGAGCTGCACAAGGCTCTACTGGCAGCACAGACAGCCTGAGATGGTGACCCCAGTGAAAACAAGTGAACAACTGAGTCAACTCCTAAAGCCTGCTGACTCAGCCAAACCAGCTCTGACTAATGGAAATGAATGTGATGGAAAAAGTAGATTTGAAAGTGGATGCATTGACAGAGCTATTGTATCTGCCTCTGGGCTCTGTTGTGCTTGTTTCTCAGACCCAGGCATACAGCAGGAAGAGGATGATGTGGTTTTCATCAGAACCTGGTGCTCTCATGTTTCAGCATGCGTATACTGGTGAGCATCCCGCTGCCTCTGTGGTGATACCCGTAAGCCTGGTGCTGTCCCTCCAGTCACCGAGCCGTGCTGCCCGACGACATGCTGCTGCTGCTGGGACTGGAGCTGCCAGAGCCCCGGTCCTCAAACACACTGATCTCCAGCTGGACAACTACAGTCAAGAAGAACGTGTCTTAATGCAGAGGTATGTTAGCTAATAAGGAGAGTCCCGCACTGAGCCAGTGCAGGCCAAAGCTATGTGATGGTCTAGTGGACACAATTCTGTTCTCCACTCTGTTCTGTAACTAGGGTGGGGCGCGCAGCACTGAGGCAACTTTACCTTCAGTGTAAGTGTACTTTAAATCAATAAAGAACACAGTAAGAACCACAGACAAAAAGGGTATTCCCCTTATTTCAGTTTGTATGGAGCAGTGGAGCTTTTGGAGCCCTGCCTTGCTTCAGTTTGACTTCAGATGGGACTGACTAGACGCTAAACAAATTACTCTTTATATTGTAATATTATTTATTTTAACTGCCATTGTCATTGTCAGCTGGCTCACATAGTTCTGACATTTGTACTCCTGATTTCTATGCATTAGTGGTACAGACATGTACCAGGATGAGTGAAGGATACGACACGCATTCCTCTCTCTATGGGGTCTGTGAGCAGCAGGCCTCTCGGAGCATAGATCTTCTCATTCTGCTCCTGGATGTAGCCTGATATCTTCTTCAGCACCTGGCACAAAACAGGAGGCAGACAGGGCTTAGGAAGAGTCAGAGGTGCATCTCTAGATAATCCAGATTTGATTAGAATCAGTGGGGACATGATCAAAATCTAAACACACTGAACATGAGTCCAAACATTACATAATCCGAAGACATTCCTGTTGGTTAGACATATAAGCTATTCTTTGTCCTAGTCCTCCCTGCTTTACATGCAATAAGAAGCTACGCAGGCAGAAAAATGATGTTCCCCTTTGTTGTTTTGAATGTATCAAGTGAAAACTGGAGGGAATTAGTTTTACTGCGTGGAGAGAGAGAAGATGATAGAGTCTCATTGTCCTTGCGCTTCATTATAATGCTTTACGTTACAATATAAAACACAATTACTAGTTTAATAAATCAATCACGCTCTACTTCTGTTATATCTGAGCATATGGTCCAAAAGGTTCGAAATGTTTTATAGTTTTGTTTCAAAGACAGATAAATGTCATGTTTTAAGTGTTATATCAGTTGGTATATCAGTTGTGTAAAGATCTGAGCACTATTTGATGGATTACAATACAAAGACCTAAAAAGTACTGCGCTGGACGACCTGCTTTCTGTTTACACCAAGTCAATAGCTAATGACTGATGGTCAGTCATGCTAAAAGAACAACTATTAGTCTAGCTATCCTCATTAGCACAGTTTATTCAGCTCTAGGTATGCCTCTGTGAAAAACTCATAATGTAGATGTGCCATGCCTCTCCTGAACTCTGTGTGTGTCAATTTCATTAAGTAGATCAGTCCAACCTGAAATTATGTGTTTTCAACTCTAAATGACTATTTTACATTGATACAATCCAGAATGTGTAGGTTGAAGCTGAAACAAGTATTTTTTCATTATGCCACAGGTACACTGATGAGGGTCAGAAGGAGGTCATAAATAACATCTGAAACTCAACTAAAACAACTACTGTGCTTGCTATTAGGTGACAACATGAAAAGCAAATAGCCAAAAATCCCGGTTGTAATATGTGCTCTCTACACGGCTGCTGTAGTGTGTTACACATTTATCACCGGATCACCACACTGAATAAAATCATTGAATACACGTATACACAGGTATCTGATTGTATACGCTGGATCATTGTTCATTTCCTTGTGTGTGGCCTTGTTATCAGATGGACATGAACAAGTCGGTCTCTACTTGGGTGGTTGTTTTTGATCATCATCAGTGAAAATGCCACATGGCTAGGATGCTAAACAACATAAAGCTATCTTACAGCTGAATGTGTGTAAATGGAGCGGCACCCAGCTGACAGAGAGATGAAAGCCTTTCAGAGGAGGACAGTTCTGCATGGCCTCAACACTGCTATACACTGTGCCTTTGTTCTGCTTAGTCAGCTTCCAGTATACTGTAGTTTTGTGCACTAATAAAGGAATGTTTACTAAATAGCTGATCTGTAGGTGGCATAGATGAGAACACAGAGAAACACTGGAACTTCATGTTATAAGAAAGATTGACTCTACCCCTCCCGTGGACCCACCACCCGCGGGAGGTACCATGGTGCAATGTGGATCGGGTGGCGGTCTAAGGCGGGAGTTCCCTGCTTAGACTTCTGCCTCCGCGACCCGGTTTCGGACAAGCGGAAGAAAATGGATGGATGGATGGACTCTACCCCTTTTTAGCAGGAGAAAATAATCTGCTGTTCTGATGTTACAAGTAATAATTAAACAGTTATTCAGTTATGCATGAACATGTTGAGGATAATAGCTTTCAAAAATGTGCAATTTAGTAGAAGAAGAAACATTGTGTCCATTTGTAAACAGTGGTGGTAGACCGCTCACGTCTTTCTGTGTCTACGGGCAAATACCAGAAGAAGCCAAGGCAACGAGACTTTACTGCTGTCCCGATTTCTCAGGTCCACTTAAAGGCTCATTGTTTCTGGTCATCTCAGAGCAATGAAGTTGATCTCCATTAGTGACAGGGGCTTTTATGTGTAAGGCTGCACACTCTTTAACTGTGTCTCACTGCGCCGTTTCCTGCCACAGTCAAAAACATTTAGGAAATTCAATACTGCTGTGTAGGTAACCTGGCTAGGATCTAAACTGCATGCAAATATCAAAGGTTGTTCCTGTGCACACTTCCCTCCAAAGGGCACATTTAATGCATACAGTATGCACTAAGGCAGGCTGCAACCTTCTATAGCCCATAGCAATATAAACAGGTTGAGCTGTTGAGAAATGTTTTTTAAGGCTTCCTAAAACGTGATCTAATGGGAGACTATGTCCTATTTAGTGATTCATTTTGTAGATGCATCTGTCTAAACACAAGGTGTACACTTCTGGCAAGTTAATATAGTCTTTGCAAACACCAAGGCTTCATATGTAGGATTATTATGTTGAGTGTTCCAATTCTAATTTTAAAAAAAGCTATAAATTCACTGGCCATTTTATTAGGTAGACCTTTTTGCTGTTGCTTGTGAGCTCAAACAGCCACTAGCATTGCATCAAGCCAATGCATTTAGTCAGACACATATGTTCAAGACAAACCTGTTCAAGATCAAAGCAAAAGTCATGATAAAGAAGAACGGTGAACTCTCAGTATGACAAGTTATTTGGAGCCAGTTTAATAGACTCCTTCCGGAATGAAGGCAACTGGAGACAAGACCATAATACATTTTCAATGGAGAAATTAGAATTAGCCACAAAATATTGCAAAAGAAGAGGGTTTTAACAAACAAAACCACTCTACATGTAGGTGATGTCAGAGCCTGGTTAGGAAACATTAGTGACACATTGTATGTTTATTTAATGTACACATTAGTAACAGTTGGTGGTGGCAAAATTCTTAATTTTAAAAGTCCTTACAAAAATGTTGATGACCACAATAGTTTTTTTGTCATTGTATGCTCAGAATTATTATTATTAATGATTATTATTATTCTATCCCTCACCACAAACGTTACTTTTTTGCAAAGTTAACTCACTTTTGCTTCAGCCGCCTCCATTCCAGAATTTTGAACTTTTTACAGGGTCCATAGGCACGAGGTCTACCAAATAAAGTTTCCAGTGAGTGTTTAATATTGAGAGTTTTGTACCTTCTCATAGCGCGTCTCCATGCAGAGAAAGACGAAATAAGCTGTTGCACATGCCAGACACCCCTCCATGTACGACTGGCCTCCAATTTTTTCAGCTTCGGCGTAATAACAGTTCAGCGTCTTTACGGTCTCTTCAAGCAGGCTCCGCTCAATCTACTTACATGCACAAACATATAGAAACAGACAGATGCAAACCATGAGAAATAACATGGCTAAACTGCAGTGTACCTAAAATGCACCTCATTTACAGAGGGCCTATGATGTTATACATGGTGTCTAAGCCTGTATGCCTCTTGGCCTTGTATTTCGGCTGACTCACAAGCTTACAGTTAAATGACTTTCTAAAAAAACTCCATTACCATCACTCACTAATACTAATATAACAAACTAAATGAGGCATATCACATATTCTCTCCTCATGGCCAAAGTAAATGTGAAGTGTGAAAAGAGCATTTTTCTGCCCAGTGTCAAATTCCACAATTCAGCGAACAGAACAACGCTTGATTTTATCAGGCAGTTGATTATAACTTTATGGATGTGAAATATAACATTTGTCACTGTTATGTCTCAAATGGAGTCATCAGTTCAAGAAAGTGGTTGGTATCAAGTGTTTTGGATTTGGACACACTCACCCTGTTGTCAAGCTCGGAGGGGAACTTGGACTGGAAGCGGCACACGGTTCCTTCACTGTAGTCTCTCTGAATGAAAACCTTTGTGGCCAGAGATGCACTGTGCCTCAGCTCCTGCAGGTTATGGAACTATATATTGGAATGAGAAAAAAAAGTCTGTAACACAATTAAAATCAATCAATCAAATGTTCTTGTGATTTCTTGCGGTATTGGCTCAACATCACAAGATTGACCGATATCAGACTATATTAAAACCTGTTAACGTCTACTATTGAGATTGTCACACTATACATTTTAAAACAGTTATTTCTATCATGATTTCTTATCAAGTTTCCTTTCCATAAAATATAACAAAATATCGGTATCAGCCAAACTGGTAACTGAAAAATCGGCCAAGAATTTTTATATCAGTGCATCCCTAACTGGTACTGATAGGATGCACTGATATAGCACTAGCCCTGTCCTCTTTAGGTGCACTGGTATATTTCCCACCCAAACAGACAGTCCCCCAGGGAACAACACAATACAGATCAAGTGGGCCAGAGTAAACTTCTCCCCTGTTGAGCTAAATTACTGCCCTCAGAGGACCATAATTAGAGCTCTACTGTAGAGTGCTGGAGAGAGCGGTGCAATATAAACGGCTTCTATCAGTTTTTCCAATGCTTTATGCCAACTGTCCCTTTAGTAGGTCTGTTCAATAGAACCACTTTATCAGAGTCTAGGTGATATTCACTAGCCTTCTCGTTCTCATAACAATATTCAATGTTTCTTGTATTGTATTACTATTAATGTGTGTGTCCCTACTGACTTACGAAAGGGTATTGCCCGTTGCCAGAGTTTCTATTTGATACTTTATGCTCATCATGAACATGTACCTGCCCTTTTACCTCTTTGTGTACCTGTGTGTATCTCTTGCCGCCTGCCTCTCTCTGTTGGTGTATTAAAAAAACACAAATAATCCCATTTATCCAAGTAATAATTTTGCCCGATGTAAGCTACATTCAAGTGGTCCACACAAGTCTGTGGAGACCAGAGATTCCAGCCAGATTAGCTCAACATGAGCGAACCTAGTCAACCCGTCTCTATCTGTAACATAATAAATCTCTAGGACCAAAAACATTGGGGCTACATTTCTCCAAACTTGGACTCTCAATAGAGATCTCACACATTAAAGCCCATTTTAAAAAAACGTAGAGACAAAGTATTTGCCAAAACTGTACTGAAAAAGTTTCACTTTTGGATAAATATAACTTGGTCCAAGCAGGACACATGACCTTACTTAACCTCTAATCTCAGTTACAAAATATAGTATATTTCTTTCACGGTCAGTGAGGTATATTCTCTTTAGCCGAGCGCTTATGGTTACTCTCCTGCGTGGGATGGGTCATCAATCTTGTCTATGTCTGTATCCAAATATAGACCACAGCAGCCAGCCGTGTTAAAGTGTTATCCTGTTGATCACGTGGGAGACTATTAAGAAACACTGTACTGTGCCGCTGTCTGCCTGACGCCCACTCCACCTTTAATTTTTGCCAAGTGTACATTTTTTTTATAAAGCTTACTGAACCAATAAATACAGAAAAAAGACCCCAGGAGCATTCAAGACACACATGGAGACGAAGTGTAAACTAAAAGATGCTGATATACCTTTTATATTCAGGGGTCGCCACAGTGAAGCATGCCTCTGCCTCTAACCTCCGCAGATATATTCACTACTCTTTATATTCTCCTCCTATACATAAATGTTTCTCTCTTTTGTCTTTTCTCAATGTATCTAAATCATACATCAATAAAAAGATTCAGACTACTTCATGCAGTACTAAAAAATATTAGAAAACAGGACACTAAAGTGAGAATTTTGGATCATAACTCTGTAGTGATGCCATATTGACAATAGCTGAATCAGTTTGCACCAAGGTAATCTGGTGTCCACACAGTTGGATTTCTTGTTTTCTACTGATGGCTCTTTTAGCATTTCTCCTGCCGGCATCTCTCTTTAGTTGTTCATGCCATTAGAAAAAGTATTATCCATATTTATAGCCAAGTGGGCGAGCCAAACGTATGTAAATCTTGAAAGTTTAGACGGTGTGAACAAAACTGTCAAATGCTTGTAAAGTCAAGGTGAAAGATTGTGAGGAATACATCTGGAGCCAGTGCATTGTAGAAAGCTGAGTATATGCCAGTTTATGTTGATTACTTTGCTCCAACATATCATTCCTGACCGGGCCGGCGCTCTGGTCTGGCAGCAGTGGACATATCTAACCCGGGAATATTCACACAATGCACTGATTGTGGCTCTCTCACTTAGCTTCATCATTTGCTGACTGTGCATGTAGTGTATGCCCAGGAATGAGGTCTAATATAATACAAGGAGACAGGATAAGAGTGGGAGAGAGAGAAGAGGAGGATGGATAAGGCTCCAACAGGAAGTAAATTGTGCTGCTCAGCTCCGAGTCCTGCCAATGATGACTGCGAACTGGTGAAGCCTGTTAGCATTAAATATGTCACTGAGAAGTAATAGAGGATGGATGTGAAATATTGGATGTCCTGGTTGTGCTTGCGTTTGGTTATATGTGCAACAGCATACCTGATCGGTCACAGGAAATTATGTAGGGTCTTTAGCCACTTGTTTAGCTACACTGACTGACCAATTCAGTACATAATAATATGGCCAGTGAGTGCAGTATAGTATGTACTGGGCTCTGTGCTAATGTGTGGTCATGACACCATAGCCTTTCTCAGTGGGAAAATCCATCCTCTGACAATGTGCTTGACTGCTCTGGATCCCCACGACTATTGTGTTGTTGACATCAATTTCCACAATAATTAGAGAAAATATCTAAAAAGACAGAATGCTGGAATGCTGTTGGGGGCAGTGAAAACAGGAAGTGCAGTGGCTAATAGACTTGTTGATAGCATTAGCTAATTTGCATGAACAATTTTGTAAATGATGATGCACCTTCTAAGCGTGTAAACTGCAGTGAGGCAATAGCAGCTTCCCCTGGTCTGGTCATTAACATTATAATGAAGGCAGATCATATCTACAGTGCAGTGCTGATATTATCAAGGGCACAAGGTAAGATGAGGAAAGGAATGGGGTATCAGGCATTATTGTAGCTAAAAATACACCAGGAGCCACCAGTGTGCTTATGTGCACTGCCTGTAGATGCATTCTCTGACTCCATCACCTGCTGCAGTGTCCATTATTAAAAAGTCATTTTGAGTTCTATTGAAATGCAATGACAAAACTGGGATGTTATTTTGACAGACAGACACTGTCCCTGTCCATGGTGCTGACATCGACACCAATTTGACTGAATTCACTCCTTGTTACACCCTCTGGTCCGTGTGCGATTCGTGAGCATTATGATTTACAGTTATTTTAGCGCAGAAGTTAGCTTCCAACTTAGAGCACAAATGAAGAACTTATAACGTGAGCTTACAGGGTTGATGTGTTCAAAATTAGCCGATGATACAAACGAGACTAATGCCAACTGCAGGATTAGCTAAGTGCTGTCGTAAATTGTGTTAATTAATTAGTAGACTCGACTAAAGGCGGAGCACATTAAACAGGACTGCAAGAAACGAGTCTCACTGCTTCAAACACTCACTGGAGATGGTCTTACCTCTGTCGCCATGTTGTCGTGAGGGGTCCAGCTGCGTCCCGAGAAGATCACAACAACCACCGTCCTACGCTGTTGCCGCGCGTGCAGTGTGGGACACCGCTCAAGACTGGAGCCAAGCGGAAACCGAGCGGTGCGTGAGAACGAGCGAGAGCGCGTGCCTTCGTGGGCGCGCGCCAAGGAGGGTTCTGGGGCACAGAGGGAAATGCAAATGCAGTGTGAATTTCTAATAAAGAGGAGAATAAGTTGGGCTCTGGGTTCTTTTTGAAGGTCAAGGCTGTATATGCATACAATCCGCTTTCAATTCGCTTCAATATTTGACTTTAAAATAAGAATCAATATGATAGGCTGATGTTTCTTTCAATGCAACACAAAGGGCCAGCCCACAGAGCCCATGAAAAGTAGTGCACTCTATCTACAGACAGCCCTTTCATCCAAAAAATCTTAGGGTGGTCTTCATGGCAAAGTGGTCATCGCATGGTGATTCATCCTCCATAGAGACTAGGCCTGTATCTCTAATGCACTATTAAACATTTATAGTCCATTCAGGTATGGCACTATAATAGCAAGCCTACTCTTTCTGAGGACAGCCCACAACCTGGTTTAAAAAATTTACAACGTTGACTTAAAATGTGGAGCTGTGCGGAGCAGCCAGATAAAAGCCTACATTACTGCGGTCCAGAAAACCCAGCGGACGGAGAGACGCTTGCTTTTTGATGCCATACAAAAGAACGACAACATAGCAATTATCAGTCTATTTTTGGGTGACACTTTTATTTCACTCCACTGCTTTGACAGCACGAGTTATGACATGTGCCCAAATTAGCCGCCTTCCCTGTCCATACTTTAGTCCCCCGAGGTATGCTTGGACCAGACTCCTGGCAAAGACACTTGGATCTGCAGTCACATAAACAAACAAATATAGACCACAAAGGCAGACATCGGCTTTCCGCTCATGTGAAATGTAAACAGAATCTAGAAATAAGACAGAAAACTGATAACAAAGTGAGAATTATGCAGAACTGATGCCGTTTGCCAGGATCCCGCTGCTTGCTGCAGATTGTTAGAAAAGATGCGTATCTAATAACATTGCTGGCACAGATTTCTCCGAGCGTCTGTATTCACTGTGCTGTGTGTCGGGGCATGCCAGTGTGTACGTGAGCGTTTGACTGTGTTCTTCTGCTGCTGGCATTTCTTTTCTTTACAAAAAGCTCAGATTAGAAACCAAATCCACTGTAAATGGTGATATCTGCAGGTGTCACATTAGTTAGAATATCTGATGCTCAATGGCAAAAACACTTTTTAGATTTCAAACTAATCTTAAAGTACATTTAGTTATTTTTCCATCAAATTGTAAGGTGTAGATTTGGTTTGACATTTGCTGAAGAAACTGATACTTGCTTTGGGGAAACCTAATGAATCTGAAGATTGTTACATATTTCCATCGTCTGAACATGTGCATTCCTCTCACATTGACAGTATAATGAGAGTGTAAATGTGCACTTCAGAAGAAACACTAACTCTGACTCACAGTACAGTATACATGCACACCCCACAGAGATGCATCCTTTATGGATATTTATATTCTCAAAATATTAATAGGTTCATACTCAGAACAGCCTATTTTTGCTTGTAGCATGTATAGTGATACTGACCCCAATAAAACGAGAAGCACTAACTGATGTGCTTTCTTTTGTAAGTACATTTAACTTACCAGGTCAATCAAATTATCCATTCTCATGTGAGAGGAAGTTCAAGATACTTTATCATACATGATGTCAAACTTAGTCTCATGTTCATGTAGTAGTCGTTTTAAGAACGGCTACAATAGTAATTCACTTTAGCCAACGCCAACATCCACGGAAAGTATTTCAGACACACTACTGATTGTTTGCTTCTGTTTAGTCTTAAAGCAGTTAGACTTTTCTGTTAATGATCATTCTGAGCAACACAATGTCAGACAAGGCTTGACTTTAGTCCAAAAACACTGGGCCTATTTGTGAAATGGAAACAAATCAATGGCCCACCCACAGTTTGAATGTTGCACAGTACAGTGAATATAAGTTAGGAATGTTAATCTTCTGTTGGTAAAATATGATATGCCATTTAATAATGTATATAAAATTGAAATGTGTATGTGTGTCTTCATTAAATCCACAGTGGGGCCCTTGTGTGCTTGCGTGTGACTGCGCTGCCCTGAATGTTGACCTGACCCTTTTTGTAATTCCACACAGAATTGCTTTCCAAATGCTCTTGACATTGTCTTTAAAATAATAATAATAATATTAGTAGACAGAGCTGTTTATAAGAGTCTTAAAACATTGTCAGTCCTGCACACAGATAGGTGAAATATTGAACTTGTGCCGATGTCTTCTGGGCATTGTGCCACAGTAAACACTCCCTGTACTATTGACTTAACCACAAGTTGAGGATCTCTCTCATACGCAAATACACAGACACTGTCAGAGGAGCGCACTCACAGAGATCTTGTTTCCGTCCAACATGACAGGAAATGAGACTCGCAGCACAGAAATATATTCACTTGGAAAATACAAAAGCAAATAAACATCTCAAATGCATTCAAACTTTTGGAGAGCGGAGCTGGACTAAATAAAACTTCAGCTTGTTCCATTTAGTCCTCTTATAAATGTCACACAAATCAGGGGCCTTTTAAAAGTGAATCATTGGGTGTCTGGGGCTGGAAGACAATTTGATGTCCTCTCCAGGTCAAGATGTATTGTTGTGTGATAGGTTCCCCTTGTGTGTGATCCAAGCAAAGTAAAAGGCTGTATTTCTAACCCACAGATGTTTGGTGAACTGATATCACTTTAGGCTGAATTCTGTACTCTGTGCTGGGATGTTGGGCAAGTTCAAATCAGTCAATATGACTCCATTATCTCAATTGAAAGGCAGTAACTTAACAAGATTTAGTAAATGGGAGAAGGTGGACGAATTAAAAATGTTTGAAAAAATAAACAAAACAAAATATACACCAGACACTAAAAGTGGGTTGAAAATGGTTTGTTCCTATGAGACACAAAATGGACAATGCAACAGTAATGCATACAGTAGGAGCAATACAATATAATACAATATAACATTGGAATGTATACAGTTAATTGTCCCCATTTATAAAATTGTATCACTGACTGTTTCATACTTTTATAACATCAGTCGGTCCAGGGACTACCGGTGTAAACTAGACCTACGCCGTCTTTTCCGACAGCAATGTGTATATCGGCGAAACGGCCCCTTACGTCTGCCACAACTGCTATGACACCAACGGGAACCTTAATCAGACATTGTGTGATTTCTAAGGGTTTTAATATTGTTAATCGGGCAAAGTATACGCAAGTAAGAGGCTGTCAAATATACCTGACTTCACCATTTTGATATAAAATTGCAGAATTCCTGTTTGTTGTAGGGTGGGGTCATAATAATATTTTATGTTGGGTACACTGTGGAGAATCACTGTACCAATTTTCATTGCTCTCTGACAAAGTAAGTGTGTCCAGGGTCCCATAGGGGTCATAAACATGGGGGCGCTATAGAGGCATTTTTTATTTGATCTCTGTAATGTGCCTATGTACATTAAGTATACAATTGCCCAGATCACTGTGCCAAAATTGCAATTTCATTTATGTTCAACAGGATTATTGGTTTAATAAAAGTGCATCAAAACATTAATATTTTAATTATTTAATTGTCATTAATCGAAGATGTACCAAACTCAATCCAGTTCTGCATCTTCATGATATGCGTGATTTCATAATATCGTCATTTCACCGATATAATTCTGCATTATTTTTATATAGAGCTTTTATAGGCACTGAAATTCGTTACAATTGATTGTATTATACAAACACAACACAGTGTACAATCTGGTGGTGTTCAGGTTTAGCTGCACTGGTGCTGAGGCTGACAGAGATGGCAGCCATTTCTTGCCCTATGGTCTCTTCAACAACCACAAAGCACGAATCATACAATACTTACATAAATTCATGTTTGCACATGGTCTTTTAAGGTAGGCCTATTTTTCCAAATAGCTAATAAAGCCTTACTTTAGTACCATCTTTAAAAAGCTAAATGGGCTTATATCAAGAATTTAAAAAATAGTCTATAGCCCTGGAAAATGCTTTACCTTATAAGGGCAAAACAAAGTCGAATCCAGGACTAACTCTACCTGTGTTCTGTGGTCAAACGCTGGCCGCAGAGTCTTCACCATTAAGCAGACAATATAGATATACAAAAAGCTCTGCCATGCCTCAAAACCCAGAAATAATATTATAAATATACGAATTGACTTGAATTTGGCTTCTCTAATTGTGCCTCAAATAGGTATGCACAAACATTATATGTATAATATATATTCATAGTATTGCTTTGCTGTAGAGATGACATGTTCTGGATTGAAGACATAAAGGTTTCATCATTTTATATATTTTTGATTTTGGTTGTGGTTCTTCTACACCAGCCACTACATTAAGTTCTCCTGTTTGGGTTTCAGTTAAACAGGCTACCTAATGAAATGATTAGTTAGTGCAGGACCCACTGAACACATACAGGTAGCTACAGGGGGTAATGGACCTGGTCACTAATAAAAATTATTGGATTCAACATTTGTGGATTTTTTTGGAGGGATATTTCTTATAAGTATCCCATATAAGTTAATACGGCCCCTCCCCCCCATATGATTATATGACATCATCACAATCTAGGACCTGAAAACGACCAATGGCGACATGGTAACCCTGGTAACCATGGCAACATAGAACTTTATGATGTCATATAGCCATATAGTCAAGTCAGGACTCTCTGGTTATAGGACCATTTCTCAACGAAACAATCTCTTCGAGCTTACAGCAACTTCTGCAACAAGTAGCTTTCCAAAGATTTAGCAATAAAAAACTTTTGCAGCAATGTCGCAATACACAGCAAATGTGCCTACATGGCATGGGCTCACACGTCCTATCAATTTTAACTTTCCATCCAACTGGGACATAAAGATGACCCAAAAAATGACCAACCTTCTCAACTCATTTCAACTCTACGAGACGCCCGCAGAGTTAAATCATCGTAACCAAGTTGTGAAAGAAGTGGAGGCTCTGTTCAAACAATGGCTACAGACAATGTGCCAGCAAAAGAACGTTCCTGAGTCGGTGAGGAGGCAGGTGGGAGGCAGAGTGCTCCCGTACGGCTCATACATCCTCGGAGTACACGGTAAGGGTGGAGATATTGACGCCGTTTGTGTAGGACCTGCTTTTATTGAAAGGGACGTGTTCTTCACCTCATTCTGTGAGACACTGAAGGCTCGTAAGGAGGTCAAGGATCTTGTGGTCTATGCAGAGACATTTGTGCCAATCATTAAAATGATTTTTGACGGGATTGATGTTGAATTGACCTAT
>JAVQKC010061840.1:0-15844 GCA_036025475.1 Philypnodon macrostomus
TCTTTAATGGGAACGGTGCCCCCCCCCCCCCCCCCACACACACACACACACACAGACTTATTTTCATTGTGTACAGTTTGTGGCTGTGACTTGGCTACTTCCGGCTTCTTTGTGAAAAATGGCGACTGCCTGTGTCCGGTGGACTTCCAGAGGCTCCATGGCACCACCTGCACCCACTGTGGGGAGTTTGTGGAAGGAGAGGTGGTGACAGTGCTGGGGAAGAACTATCATCCGGCCTGCTTCGTCTGCACCATTTGCAAGTAATTTCAAATCTTCAGCTGTTTTTTTTCCTTAGTGTAACTTTTTCTGTAAAACTTTTTTGCTTGTTTGGCAGACAACCCTTTCCAACTGGAGACTGTGTCACATTCAGTGGGAAGAACTGTATCTGCCAGCAATGCCTTCGACCGATGTCTCCAGCGAATGACAAACCAAAATATTCTAACAGTAGGTGGACATGGATATTTCCCCAAAATAATCAGCCATATGTTGGAGAAACACTAGTCACCCACTAATCATAAAAGATCAAATTTATATAGCACTTTTCTGGGAACTCAAAGCTTTACAATAACGAGAATTATTCATTCATGGCACAACACTGTTGGTGGTAAGCTACCTCTGAAGCCTCAGCTGCAGAATCGCGCACAAAAAATCTCTGTTGGCCTTCTGTAATCCCATCAATGAATAAAAATGATATACTGTACTGTGCATTATACTGTACCTACTGTATATTTTAATGAAAGTAACAAAAGCCTATATAGAGCAGGATTGTTTTGAGAGGTGAAGATAATACTCAAAATGCCATAGTATACTTGAACACAGTCAACAACCTGGAAGGTAAGCTACGTCTGGAGCCTCAACCATACCACCTCTATGATAAAAAAAACACCACACACCAACACATTCATGCATCCAGGTAGGATTTGTGAAGTGGACGCAACAGTAAAATAAACAGGATTGCAATTGAAATACCAACCTGCTCTACCGTAGTGGTAGGGGGTGGAACTCTAAGTTATTGCATTGTTCTTGGGGTGTAGGTTGGTGTGTCTCCTGCCTCCTCCTGGTACACAGTATCTTTTTTTAACACTGACTCAACAAATCCCATAGGAGCCTGTCAGGTCACAACGAGACAGAGCACTACCTTTCTACCTCAGCTTGAACTTTTCAACCTGAAGATGATAACGTCATGTTGTGGCAAGGATTATCAGAAGAGCCAAACTTAGAAGGTCTTTAGCTGAAGATTACTTTACTGTACAGAATAAACTACTGTGAAAAAACATGAGTAGTTTTAAATTCCAAAAATAGAACAAAATACTTCTTAGACTTGAGGACAGTTTGTTCCTGGTCCAGAATCAAGTCTTTGAAATTCTTATACACCCAATGTTTATGAGTTAAAATCTACAGTATACAGTAAATCAACGTGTATGTGTGTTTTTAGATTGCAATGGTTGTGGTAGAGACATTAAAAATGGCCAGTCGCTGGTGGCTTTGGGAGTCCAGTGGCACCTCGGCTGCTTCAAGTGCAAAGCTTGCAATCGAGCACTGAGCGGAGAGTACATAAGCAAGTAGGTACCACAAAAATGTCAAATATAGTCAGTAATTACTGGCATGATTATGTTATGATGTGTTTTTAGAATAAATACATAATTTTTCAGGGATGGTGTTCCATATTGTGAGAAAGATTATCAGATTCAGTTTGGAGTCCAGTGTGAGGCATGTCAGAAGTTCATCACTGGTAAAGTACTTGAGGTAAGTGGGATGTAGACACAGCAATGTCAAAATGCCTCAATGTTTTATTGCCTTTCGTCTCTTACAGGCAGGAGACAAACACTATCACCCCAGCTGTGCAAGGTGCAGCCGCTGTAACAAAATGTTCGCAGAAGGAGATGAAATGTATCTTCAAGGTCAGAAAGCTGGAAGATCAATTGGTTGTTGTAAAAATATAATATCTTGGTTTAAAAAGACAAGTAAGTCTTTGCTCTATAAAGCTATAGAAGTTAACTATCTGTGTCTCCACAGGGTCATCTATTTGGCATCCAGACTGCAGACGTGGCAGCAGAAGTGAGGACAGTTCAATGGTAAAAATGTACACTTTCAGTTTAGACCTACTTCAAAAGAAGTCAAATATAAAGTTTAGTATTACTCCTTCTGTCCTTCTCCAGCTCAGCCGGTCCAAAACTCCCTGTCTCGATTACTTTTTCCCCCCACACCAACTGAAGGTTATTATTTTGTGTAAGAGTGGCTTTTGTAGTGTTGGCTTTTGGAGTGAGCAGCCTGTAATCTCAGATTAACCACAAACTTTCTAGTTTCACATGCGAGATCTGGTGTGCCACTTTAAGGTCAAACAGAATTAACAAACCAAGCTGGGCTAAATACAGCTTTCACTTTGTTTGGAGAATAGCTGCATTTTGCTTGTGTGGTTTTATATAAATGAGTGGTCATTCAAAAACATCTACATATTTTCATTCTTTTCATTTCCTTGATACACATCATTATCTGTGAATTGTATGAACTCTTTGTTTTGCCCAGAAGACACAAGACAACTCTACTGTCGAGGGTTCAGTTTGATTTTTGTAGATTGTATATAATAACAGTAATAATAACGCAGTTTCTCTTTCCCTGTAGCCCACTCATTCATCCTCTGAGAGCTCCTGCTCCAGACCAGGCTCCTGCACCCCGGGGAGTCCTGGTCGATCCATCTGTGTAAGTCATTATAACAACATCCTCAGTGTCTTCTATTGTGCACCATTCACCAGTTATTCTTTATTTATCCTTTATTTACACAGGGAAGTCGCAGCGACAGATTATCTCTTGTGCCAGATATAGCTTATCTGCAGTAAAGAGACTTTATTTTAGAAAAAGATTTTTAACAAAATTAATAATAATAATAATTCTAATTAAGAAAAGTTCACCTTGACTGTTCGGAACTAGAGCATTTTAACTACGGTTGAACATGCAGTCAAATTATTCATATTCTGCCTCATTGAATATGAAATTGATACCTCAATTTGAATGATATTTTTATTCAGATTGATACTAAAGCCACCCTCCAGCTCTCTGTAGCCTCTGTATCCCCACCAAAGAGTTTCCCTGTATTGGTATTGTGTTGGTGTTGATAGTGGAATCAACTTTATTCCCAGTAAAGTATATTAAAAACTAGCTAGCATTTGTAATGTTAAGGTCGGTCACAACATTACAGCCTAATACTTGGTCTTACATGATTTGTATCGTGCCAACTACAGGTCAGTGTGGTGTCGTGGGATTAAAGCTTCATTCCTTCAGAACTGAACCTGCCTGACCTTCTCTGTGTCTGCTTCTATGTTTCCTTTTCTATCCCCTTCCATTCCTCCTTCCTCACTCTCCTTTCCTTGGTCCCAGGCAAAAGTAGATAATGAGATCATTGATTACCGCGACTTAGCGGCAATTCCCAGAGTCAAGGCTATATTTGATATAGAGCATCCTGATATGATATCCTATAAGTCTGTGAACAACAACTCTTCTGCTTTGGACAAAGACAAAGGCAGCAGACAGGACAGGCTCAGCCCTGCAGAGGTAACGAACTGAACGCACTGATGATGTGTGTCATAGTCCTGATCTATACTTGGTTTGGCCGATCAGGTCAAACTAAGTTTTATTGTTGCTACTATTTGTTTCAAATTCACAATAAAAATGCCCTTTTCACAGATTTGAAGGAAAATGTGCACAGTTGTAGTTGCTTTTTGTGATTTTAAAGCAAGAGTCTTTATTTATAAACCAATCACTGACCATATCCTCATCTGTTTTTATTATAAGATACATTAATACACAATTATACATTATTTTGCCTACCGAAGCTTTAATATTACATAGATGTGCCCCACTGAAACAATACTCTGAAATAAAAATGTTATTATCATTTTTTCTATTTCAGTCTCCTGCCAATATGTCCGTCAGCACTGAGGTATTTTGTAGAACTTATCAAGAGATGCTTCAGTATACATGTGGCATGAAGTTAAGCATGCATTTTCTATGTATTATTTTTAGGACAGTTATGAACTGAGGACGCACATACCAAGATCCTCGACTCATGGATCTTTTGGAGGATACGCCACATATAACCGCCACAGCTACACGCCGTCCAGGTCGCCACAACACTTCCACAGACCTGGTAAGATGCACATACCAATAGCGTGTGTCATAGATTATATTTTCCCCCTCTTTTTTTTCACCTGTTCTTTTCTTTTTCACCTTCACTGCTTCCTATCCTCTATGAAATACCTAGGCCTGACCATTTTTACCTCTTTAAACAACAATGAGCCCACTTCCCCTTTAAGTCACAACCCTGTATCACCGATCAAAGGTAAGACTCCCTGCCCACACTATTACAGTCCTCTATCACTTTTCATGTCCTTGGCTAGTCTATTCTAGGAACTACCCAAGCATGAAGCACCGGTTCACTGACTCAATTGTGCTGGAGTGGAGCATAATAGTTCATTGTGAGCGGCTTGGTGAAACTGGGCCATCTAGTGGTGAAAGGCCGCTAATTTATTAATGCGCAGTTAGGTCATAAGCAAGAGAAATCAAATGACCTTTGACCTTGTGATGTATTTTACAAAAACTTCCCCCTTTTTTAAATCTCTGATAATTTAACTGTATCCATAACCCAAACAATTTTGCTAAATGGTGCTACTCAAAGCTTTTATGACATATACAATAATATTATATAAATAATAATGTCACTAGTTGTAATGAAATCAATATTTAGACGTGAAACTGCTAAAGAATAATACAATATTTAACTTTTCTGCGCTGCCATTTACGTACTGACCTACCATTTTCTGTCTATATTTACTTACTGCTTTCTCTTCACAGACCACGCCTACAGCATGTACACAAGACCTCCAATATACCAACAACATGGTACAGAATCTTTTAACCATTGAATATACAAGCTTTAAAATGTTGTTTAATGAATACATGCATTAGTACTGATTATGTACGTGCGGTAATGCATGAGGTAATACAGTGTACATAGATAGAACTATACTGAGAACATACTAAGATGCTATTTTTAGTAAACCTTTTCTAGTCTGGGGGATGAGCGGCTAAAAATCAACTAATCTGTGTGTTTCACTGTGCCATAGATTTGAACTTGACGAATCAGACCTGCTCTCTGCCTGGATACGCTCGCCTCAATCCGGTAAGAGCTACATTCATGAATATTATGATAATTCTGATTACTTAGCTTGCACATCGTCGTTTTCCACAAGGGTACTCTATGGGGACATGGTGCCAAAGACAATACAGGGTTCCTTTACGGATTTCAGTGTATTAATTTGTATGTACATTTGATTTCAACAGCAAAGCTTTAATGTGTGTTTTATGATTTAGCTACAGTCAGTGGACTTTACACAGTACAATGGCAACAGAAACAGAGGTAAAACATACAAAAATAAGAAATAAAAACATACAAAATATGTTCGTTTTCCATATTAATTTAAACCAATGTGTGTTTTTTCAGATTTTAAGGTAAGAACATGTATATTATATAGCAAAGTCCATCCGCTTGCTCCACTTGACTAACCCCCAAAAATCCAACTGACTCATCTCAACACTTTCTGCCACTGCATGCTTCATTCTGTAGCTCATCTTTGGCGATCAGCTAGCACGGATGAACAGGGGTGTGTCTATGCCTACATTATTGGAACCCAAAGCAAGTATTTTTTAATTTTTGTTTGATTTTGACATTTTTGTTTATCTCAAATACCACAAAAGCGCTCTAAATAGGACCGTGCCAATAATACGCTTGTGTGGCAAACGCATAATATTTGCTTCTGCTCTGTCTTTCTTCATTACTTATTCCAAGGTTTTTTTTTTTTGGTGAAATTACTATTTTTAAGTATTTTGTATTTTTTTTCTTCCAGATATATCCATATGAAATACTCTCAGTGGCCAACAGGGGGCGAGTGAAACTTCCCAGAGATGTAGACAAAACCAACCTTGAGGTACAGAAATGCTCACAAGTGAATTTACTCCTAAACATGTATGACGATAATGTAAGGTTTGTCTTCTCTTTCATCCAGCGTCACTTGTCTCCAGATTCCTTCTTTGACATTTTCGGCATGGAGATACGAGAATTCGACAGACTTCCTCTTTGGAAACGCAATGACATGAAGAAAAAGGCATATCTTTTCTAAATCCTGCTTCCTGCCTATAAATTATGAACATGTGATACAGTACATTTATATATCACCAGCCATAATCTTTATACATCTGTGTGTACTTTCCTGTATACCATTTCCATTACTGTCTATGTACCTCCAAGCACATATGAACATGAGAACTCAACTTAGTTAGAGTTTTGTTTTTTTTGTTTGTTTTTTGCCTCTGTCCTGTTTGTTCTGGGCTTAAAAGTGAATGTACATAGTATTTTTTTTAATCTATATAAAGCACGTCTCTCTGCTAAAGTGTATACTCATTAAATGCAGTATTATAGAAGACTAGTTGTGTGTTTTTTGTGTAAAATAGCCAACATTCATTTAAGGTTGTACTAACATAAGCTTTGCATCTTTATAAATATAAATGCAAGTGAGAATACTTCCTGCAGAGAGTCCTGTTTCAAAACACCAGAATAAAACATTTGCACGTTTTGTTTCACTGTAAAGTTGCTATACATGTATGTCTGCATCTTTGACTACTCTCCTTGACTGATATGATGTCTATAAATAAATCAGTGTTGAGAATCACTTCTTAATGTTCCTTCCCGCTTGTCACATTTATGAGTAGCTTATAGGAAGGAACTCAGTGAGGATAACCAGTCTGTCAGGGTTTCCTGTGATATCATACCACTCACCAATAACAAAATAGTGAATATGATTAGGCCATTATCTATCTCTTTCCAAAGTGGAGCTGCCATGAAGATTTAAGACCAACAGATGGTGCTCTGTGGCCTGCAATCACGACACTTCAGTGAGATCGCTTACTGTTTAAACCTGACGAAGTTTAATGTAGGTGGATATTATATTGGCCATAAGCTGTCCTGTTTCTATGCGGGCATCTTTCTGAATGTAGTGTGTGAAAATACAGTGGTCCCCTTTATCTACAGAAAATACACATAATAAACATTCCTTTAACAACACAAAGTCAACTGTCAGGATGATTGTTTGACACTTCTGCACCAAAAGTTTTCGTTCTGGGGGGCTCTTTAAAGCCCACCAGACGTGAGCCCAGTGAGTCTGTTTGGACGTTGCTATTGGACAGACGCAGACACGCCTCAGTGGTGGGCGCGTCCTCTCTTCTGATTGGTTGACAGCGCTGTCCTTCAGCTCTCCACTTTCCCCGAACCCCTCCCCCTCTCTCCACCAACTGGATGTCCGGCCCCAGCTAGGATTTTCACGAAAACATCAGCCGCAGACTGCGTACCAGAGCCAACTGCGAGGCTGGGACTAGCGGGATCCAAAAATATGGGTTTAGCGGACTGACAGCCGCGTCCATGGCCTTCCCAAACTCGGACTGGGCGGATTGAGCAGCGGCAGTAACAGCGGAAGAAAGTGTCTGGAATGATTGCAGCGGTATCACTTGTTAGATAGAAAACGACGAGAGAGGAGCCAAAGTGGACTCCCTGCGCCCCATGGATGATGACGGGACCTCTGCAGTAAACTCCAGGCCCGGAATGTCTCCTGGAAAACGACGACACCACTTTGGACAACACAGTTAGGGAAGAGAACTCCACGAGACTGTGCCTGCACGACCACTCTTTTGAAACCTGCAGAAGTTAGCAAAGAGTGTTAGCTGCAGGAGCCGACCCGTCCATAAGATGAGTATCATAGACGTGACTTAAAGCGAGGTTATCCCGCCTCAGGTGACGTAAAGGACAGGTAACACGCGCCGCGGACAGTTATCCTCCATGGTTTTATCCCGTTTTGTTTTGTTTGGATGTGTTCCATTTGGCGCCAGAGTTAGAACAGGCTGACTTTTTAAACTCTCTTTTTACGCAAGAGACATTTTTAATCCAGCCATGTCTCTGAAGGAAAATGCCTGTCGGAAATTTCAAGCTAATATTTTTAACAAAAGTAAATGCCAGAACTGTTTTAAGCCCAGGGAATCACATTTACTCAACGAGGAAGACCTGAACCAGGTGAATAATTTTCAACCATTGGGCTGTTTTAATGTAATGCTTGTTGTGGCTTGTTTGGTCTGATGTACACATACACAAACGTGCCCCCAATGGGCCATAATGCATAGGTTGGAGTTAATTGGACCTAGTGTCTAGCCTAAGGGCTTGACCTATTTCTTGGATACATTGGTCTCTCCACCCACCCTCCAAGCATCCAGCTCAATATCTCTTATCAGCTGTTTATGTTGACTCAATGGGTTTTTTGCTGAAGGTCTGATACAGTCCACATTCCACCTTTTTCCATTTTGAAACTCATTGAAAAGGCCTTGTGTGTTGAAATATTTTCAGGTAGGCCTAATAGTTGGAGTGGTTCAGACTAGCACAGAATGTCATGATGACATTTTGGGGATCATCATTTTGACAGTCACAGTTTGTATTTCTTCATCTGATTTGTCCCGTTCAAAGGTGTATTTGAAACTCTAATTGTGATGGGAATACTCAAGCCAATTGTTGAACCATTGAAGGGTAAAAATGACCTAGATTTTGTCTCCAGAGGCCTTACCATTCACCCTGCTGTCAGGTCATGTAAGCCAGGATTGTAAACCAACGATGACCTTCTCTTTTACAAGTGATTCATAACTTATCTTTAAGGTGCAGCTACCTACACTTTTGTTTTCAATATGTTTATGGTTGTGATTGGTCAATTAAGACATCCTGTTGTGACATCTCATTTCCAGAGTCACTCAACAGATAAATGCCTCGTAAGTCGATTTTATGCATGGTTTTACTTGGAGTGAGTGTTGATAGGACGTGAGGGTGCCGGCAGGCTGTAAATGTCTGAGCTTTTCAACTTGATTCATAAGCTACTGTTGCTGCGAGTGAATTGTGTAAAATGCTTCAATGTTAAAATCATGTAATAAAGTGTTAGCATATTCATTACTAAAACCGCTTGTGTAAGAGGCAGAGATTCCTAACTTGGAGGAACGGCAACAGTTCAAGAATGCATCACAAGTATTTGAGAGCAACTGCCAATGCAACTTTGAAATGTTTGAATTGCAAATCTGTTGCCACAAGCACTTCTCTACTCTAGATTTTCCTACCTCTTTTGAGTTTTCATCTGCTGTTTTTCTTGCTGGCTTCTGCCTTCTGCTGCCCCCTCCACCCACTTAGAGATCACAGGGAAAATCATGTGTGTTAGCCTTGCCTTTTCTTCTGTGGCAGCATGGTGCGCTGGAATAAGGCCAGCTGGGGGAATGTAGCCTGCAGTCAACTCATGGCCCGCCAGTTTATTTGACTATACACCTATTATGTGTGTGTTAATGTAACCCCACTCTACAATACTGGAAAGCAGCCTGCATTATCTCCAGTGAATTAATAATAAATGCACGATTGAACTGTCAATTGATGCGTTTATGTCCCACTTGATGTTCACTTATCACATTGGTAATTGTGTTTCGTCTTTTACCAGGCAAAGCCAATATACGGAGGGTGGTTGCTGCTGGCGCCAGAGGGTACTAACTTTGACAATCCATTGCACAGATCTCGGGTAAGTGAACTGTTTTTATATTGTACTTCATGAATATATTTTCTAAATCCAACTCATAATTGCATTAAAGAATTGCATGTTTCATTCAGTCATCTGCTTCTGGCTGGAACCTATTTCAGCTACTTTGGGCTTTAGGCGGGCTGAATTCTGGACAGTTAGTTGCAGAGTAGACCCAAGATCAGACTCATGTTCTTTCACTAGGGGGAATTTAGATAAATTCTTCTGGATTGCACATACCTTTGGATGATGCAAGTACCCAAAGATAACCCACAGTAACAAAGAGGAGGACATGTAGACTCCAGCGATTGACATCTGCTAGAGAATCAATCTCACAACCTCCTTGCACGCACCCCCAAAAGTGACTTTACGTGACTACAGAAACATTTATTAATAATCTAGTCTTTCCACTGTCCTCACCCCCAGCGCCACATAACAGGACACTTGCTCACATCCCACTTATCAGTTTCCTGACTGTAATGTGGTGTTGCATCCCAAAAAGAGGGAGTAAAGGGAGATTGTGGGGGAGGTGTAGGAAAAGTCCCAGTTCACACACAGCCGCCCTGATGGTTTCCATATGGCTGTGTGCAGCTCGGGATCCTTCAACTCAACTACTGTCAACAGTCTGTAGCCGCTTTGACATCATCACATCGGAGCCCGGCCCATTCTTACAATCAGATTGCGGTTGTATAATTAGTGGTCCCTACACAGTGCTAAAGCAGGGCCTGACTGACCAGCAAACAGAAATAATATGGCTGTCAAGTTGGTTTAGCAGGTTATACATTACGCCCGTGCCAAATCACAAAACATGTTATTATAGCAATGGCCGATATGTAAGGCCCTTTTCACATGACCTGCAGACTCTTTGAGACCTTGATGTGGCTTTTTATGTTACAAAGAACCTCTCAATAATTTATGAGGTGCTCCCCATTGACAGAAATGTAACACTGAGACTAAAAGGTGTATTTAGCGTGGACCCGAGCCAGCCAATGAGATAGAAGATCAGGGGGAAAATGTCAACATATCAATTCCAGTAAAATCAATATACAATAGTGAGACGATCAAATGATACATATGTCTTACAGTTAATCTTGTTCGACATGGGTTTCTATTAGGATCCTTTTGAATGTACTAATGTGTGTGTAGTCAATGTTTTGTTCTGTTAGAAAGAAACTTACGGGAAAATGGAGTATTTATTGGCTAATGTGAAGCATGAAATGTAGTCGATTTAGCTTTGGAGCCATGTCATGTGGTAAATTCTGAAATGGTGCCAGGAGAGATGGCAAGTGTTTTCCAAAGGCGTGCATCCCCTTGAGAGTGTATTAACATAGTGTTTATAGTATATCTAAAATGGCACCACTTGTATCAAATTACAATGTCTCTTGTTATATAAATATTTTCACATTTTCTCCATGTGACCTCACCCGTCATAAAATATAATATAATAAGATTTTTATGACTTTAACTATTACTGATACGATTCATATGACTGTTTTCTTTCTTTTGTCCTGCACAGAAATGGCAAAGGAGGTTCTTCATTCTTTACGAGCACGGATTACTGCGCTATGCTCTGGACGAGATGGTGAGTGAAGTGATCCCCATTTTCCCTCCATTTGAAAAAGCACACATATTCTGTATCTCTACACTGATCTACTCAACCCACAGTGATAGATAGATACTAACTTCACTGTTTTCCTTCATGCAACCATTTCAAAATGTGTCAAAAACAAGGTTAACAAGCCCGGCAGTGTAAACAGAAACGAAGCGACTCCACAAGGTGCTGATAAGTCATGTGCTGAGTTCTGTTTGCTTTTGTTGAGCAAGAGTCCCCTTGTAACTTCCTGTTCTGTGAGGAAAACTGGAAAAACTACCTGATGCTGGAATAGATTCATACTTACTGTACATTATCATTTGTAGTCGAGCCCGGGGCAAAATATCTCTATAAAATAATTGAATCACTGTTATTGACGCTTTGTGATTATTCACTTCACTTCTCTATTTGTAAATGCAGCGTGTACTCTGATTATGGACTTCACAGCAAGGTTTTTCAAGTGTAGAGCCAAATGCGATTATAATATTAATATTATTATTATTATTATTGGCTAGCATTGTCTCTTAAACCGATACAAGTCAGAAAATGCATTAACTCTTGCTGGTATGCGCTGCTGAACACACATTGGACCTAATACTACGGATGCACGATACAGCTTTTTCGGTCCTGATCCCGATATCAGTGCTTTGTGGCTCGACCAATACCCGATATCCACTACCAATACAAAAACTAAAACTTTGCATAATACATACATACCGATCCACCGATCCAGTTGAAGGGCCTGGATAGACACTGATATCTGTATCTGATATCCAGTATCAGTATCGATGCATCCCTGCCTAATACCGCATACATGCAGCAAAAGTGTGTCCTCATGCCATTAAAGTAGGACTTTTTACATGCACTGCAGTTACTAACAAATAACCCTATAATTTTTTCTACCTCTGTGTATTTAAGCATACAAAGTGCTTCTTATTGAATACATTACCTCTCTTGTGTTTTGTCTGGCATGTACCTTTTTTTTTTTTTTTGTTTATTATGCGAGCAAGCGTTGGTAACGATGACACGTGATTATGATTAGTGTTAGACAAAGCAACAACACGGATGTACCTCTCCATTCATCCTTGTGAGTGTCACTCCACATCTTTTCATCTTGTTTGTGAATGGAGGATCAAAAGGAAAATTGCAAGGGTCTGACAGAGGAGCTATCAAATGGCACTAAATATAGAACATTGCCTGTCAACCCAAGCACATCAGAATAATTGCTCCGTGTTGAAAAAACATTGTACTTTCAATAAGAAAAGAAACCTGTGGGGCTTTTTAGTATGTAAGTATGTAAATTAAAGATACATTTATTGTCTGAGATGTATTTAAAGCTGTTGTTGTGTCCAGTACTGTTTGGAAGGCCGGCAGTCTCGATGAATATGAACTTATTTTGGTGACATCAGGTCAGAATTGAGTGCTGCCAGCTTTTGCCGCATGATGTTGTCCGTGACCACATCAGAGCCGTGTCTAGCGCTCTGGTTTGGGTCTAAATGAGGTGGTGCCCCCCCTGGTTTCTGCTCTCACTGCTTTTATGGCTCTTATGTCCCGCCTCTAACCAAACCCAGATGGACTGCGGTTCCAACCTGCAGGATGTGGCACCACTCTGGTTCACACAGGCCTGGGACAGATCAAAAGTCTTTGAGCCATTGATTTGGGGATGCCCACCTACAGTGAACAACACCCAACACTAGCACATGACATGGCTACATTTGATTTTAGAGGCTTGGTGGCTTTGAACATAAGCTTTTAGTGCATGGTGTGGATGATCTTTCACTGCTGATAGACTGAGGCTGAATATAATGAAAACTGTACTGATCATAAGCTACAAGGTCATTATGCATAGATTTCTTTGCAAAGAAAGGATGTATTTTGTGTTGAATCATTGCTGTTTTACTAAAGTCTGCCTATGTGTTTTTAAAAATGACCAAAAACAAATGGCTGCAGTTTTCTATTAGTTCAGCATGTCCTCTATTTGTGAAAGTACAAGCTGGATTCTCCCAGAGCAACCCAGCACAGTTATTTCAGGGGAGTGTTGCCAGGGCAACATGTTTTGTTCCTTTGTCCACCAACAGTTGACCATGGCATGTGAAACACAGGGCAGAGTTACTCCCTGTAGTAAGGACAGGACTTGGCCCATCTCTGTCCAGACTGTAGTGATCGGGATGGGGACAGAACCTACTGGAAGTGGTGAGTGGGCCGTGGTGGGCTCTAGGCTCACGTTGCACTCTTCGTTGCGCTGCAGCTGTAGAGAAAAACATCATACGGTATTCAAACTATTGTATTGTACAGAGCGCTGGTTTGTGCTGAGCTCTGCATGTTCCACTGTGTTTGTGAATACATCTGGGCTAGAGCTAGACATCACAGGTCAGGTCAGAAACATGTGCTGCACACTTTAGCAAGAATAAGCTTCAGTGAATAGGTAGAAGTTTTCCCAGATCTGAATTTATAAAATTTTCTAGTGGCATACCATCAAAACATTTATGTATGTGTGTATTCATTAGCCACTGTTTACATGGAGTACTAATCCAGCAATGACTTATAATCCAGATACTGTATGTCATTGCAAATAAGAGAAATGTGATAGACTGTTCCCTCTGGTTATATATTTATGTAGAGATATGATAGAACTGGCCAATTCTCCAGAGCGGTTGTGTATGATTAAGTGCTTCATTAAGCTAAGTGTTGTGAAAAGCGTCCATACCAGAATCTATTAGCACCTGGTTGGGAGAACATGTGGGAGTTTGTGAAGCCACTTCAGTGACATGAGTCGAGCTGATCACCACCCCTTCTCTAATAAGCACTTGGCTCTGCTGGGCTAAACATCCCACGCAGCATTTACCTCCCAGCGGCTGACCTAATTGTAACCTTTCCTCACTGACACAAGCAGACGCTCGCACATACTCCCGTCATATCATGCAGACCGACATTTTTTCTTTGTAATCTTGCTGAGGTCGCACCAATTCGCACTCATGATTGATTTGCACCATTTATTAGGCTTTGCAAGACACAGGGGACTTTGTATTCTTATGCTGAAAACATGTAATTGCTAAAAACACACCTGCAAATAAACTTAGGCAGTATTAGGTGAGTGATGTTTTAACTGCAGTTGGTCATTTCTGCCGTGTTCATCATCTGCAATTTCATAACACTATCCCCATGATGTTATAACAGTTCTCAAAATGTCAAACCATATTATAAAAAACATTGGTTTGTAGCCAAGTGGTTAGGAGCAACCACTAAAAAGTCTATCAATAATTCAAACTCGCTCTCCTCTCTCTCTGACCACAATCTTTGCCCCGAGAAAGCAAAACATCCGCAGACCTTGTGATAAGTTCGAGCTTTCTTGCAGGCTATTTTGATGATAAAATTGGGGCCTATTTTTGCCATTTTCAAGTGACTTTTGTTCCACGTCTAGTTCTTTTAGGCGATGGATGACTGGGCAGGGAGCTGTGTTGTTGCCCCGGGGCTCTCGGCTCATGGAGTAAGTGGAGGCTAAGCACCGCACCCCTTCAAATTAGCTATACTTATAGGAAAAGCTACCCTCTTTCAATCCAGAGTTGACTTTTTGCAAGCTACAGAATGAAAACAAGGTATATTCAATTTTGCAGTGTGTTTTTTTTTGTCTTTGCCCGTGAGATACAGTTCGTGAGAGTGTTCTTGACCCCTGCCCCTCCTTCCTCCTGGTTCAAGAAGCAACTGATACGCTGGAATGTAAACTTGGCCTGCACTGGTCCATACTCTGTGACCCAACATTAGCTAAGGCCGTGATTGACACACGCTACCACGCACTAAACACTTAATTATTGCTTTTATGAAGATCTTTCAGGATTCAAGGACCGCACTTCCTATTTCGCCAGAGTTTGCCCACTTTTTTTGTTTTATTTTGAACTACACAGCTACACAGAGTATACATGACCATTAGCATTACTAAGCCCTACATAATGTAAGCTCTGTAGCCGGTGTTTACGTTTCAAACCATTCTGTTGATCTTTTGGCCCCACTAACTTATTTTTAATCCATTAAGTGAACACATTTTCCTGGATATGATGATAAAACGTTATCTTTCCTGCTCATTGGAAATAGCTGTGTATTTAGTCAGACCGTACACGACCACAAATGGAACTGAACCAAATCGCCTCTCTAAAAACTAAACCCCAAAAGCCACTGTTCTCGCAACTTTTGTTTTCTCCAAATCCATGCAGTTTTAAAGGGTATACTAATCCCACATGGCTGCGTCCCAAGACAAACAATTCCCATTCATTTAATACAAAATCAAATTGAGTGGGATCACATGTGAAAGACCCAGTGACCCCCTCCTTCCAGCAATTCTCACCAGTTCACGGTTTATTATTGTGGACTCGGCCAAATCACTTAATGAGTCTAAAAATAAAACTCTTCAAATTACACGTATTATGTTCAAATTACCCTCAATAAAACCACATTGTTGTAGACACAATAAAACAGACACCTTCTGTTTGCTTGGGGAATACAGACCATTTATTATATCGGCGAAAACAGCGTGTCGCCGATATTATGGAATCACGTCGGTGCGCGTCCGCGTCCGCGTCCGCGTCCGCGTCCGCAGATCCTAGCTGTGAACGCGATAACTCAA